>APFE031290125.1:0-33994 GCA_000404065.3 Pinus taeda
TTATTTATTTATTTATTTATCAAAACCCATATCCCAACCTTAGCATGCAAATCATTCCACAAAACTATATAATACATATAGTTAAATCCAAAAACCGTTTGAAAACAACCAACATATGTGGAAGGTCAAAGCATTGCAGCGTATGGAATATGGTTGCCAACCAACGTATGCCATTTGTGGCACATATCCCAATGGAAATAATGTATGCCATATTTATGGAAAAATGTGGTAAAAGGTTTGGGTTAAATTAAGTGGTGGATATATATAACCTAAAGTTGAAATCCAACGAAGTTCCATAAAAGTGCAAACAATCAATGCATGAAGATTACGAAGATATGGTGGTTGGGGGAGGCAACCACGTGGTGGTCCCACCTCCACATAAGATTCAACGTATAGCGAAATTATCAATGTGGTTCCATAGTTTGGGGATTGGTGAGTGCAGTCCCGTAGAGTACGAGCCCACTCCCCAATGAAATTTAAAAATATATATTATGTATTTAAAAGAAGCATGCAATTTTTATATGGTTATTTAAAAATGGGGTTTGGTAAAAAATAAACCATAACAACATTATGGTTTAATTTGATTAAGTTATTTAAACTCATTCTTTTACCATTTGCAAAGGAGGATATCAGCGGCATGAATTTCAAGACAAGGTGGTGGAACCGTGAGCACTCATAAACACTGGTGGAACCTTGCATAAGCAAAATTTTTGCAGGAGGGTGATTTTAGTCCAGTATCAGAATTGGGCAAGTTTTATATGGATTTTACACCTCTCAGCGATGGGAATCCATTGGTGGTGTCAGTTTCTACAACAGAGCTCTCCAATTTTTAGGCACTTTTCAGCATGGAGGTATAATGCTCGATTTTGTAAATTGATGAATGTAACTTCTTTTGATGCCATTTTTAATGAATGAAGGCCTCCCCATTGATCGAGCAGGGCCTGGAGACATACCCCAGGAGGGATGAACTCCGTTATAAAGTTCTTGTCTTATTGTCTTCTCATGTGTTTCTTCTTCTTCTTCTTACACGTGCACATTTAAGTTTCTCTTTTTTTAAGCTACAAATGGTTTATGTAATTCTTTTCATGCATCTATAAACAAAAGAGCCTTGATCACTGAGCCCCCACCTACAACCCCTTGTAGCACAAATAACAGGTGGCATTTCTGCCAAATTACAAATGGGGTCCAATGTGGTGATACCTCTGAATGAAGAAGATAATCAGTCTCCACACCCAACATAAATTTTTACATAGTACACATTTTTAAATGCATTCATTTATCTCTATAGTTGGATTAGTTCTCTCTGGAAAATACAACTATCTAGAATAGTCGAAGAAGATAAAAAACACTCTCATTTTCAATGAGTTGTGGAAAAGAGTGTGTCCATGAGAAGGAGATAATGAACTTGCAAATCCTACCTCAGACAACGAATTCTCCATTTGGGAAAACAAGAACAGTAAGGCCTATGCCTTGAATGCAACATCTGTAAATGAAGAGATGAGTTTCCATATTTCACCAATTTCAAATGCTTTTGAAGCCTTACAGAAGTTTAAGGAACTCTATGACTCACACTCTGAGCTTCAATTTGTCCAATTGATGATTAAATTGTTTAGTCTTGAATTACAAAATGATGATCCTCTTGCTCTAACATCATAAGTAAGATCTATTATGCATGCTATCAAAGTCATTAATGTTGAATTAGACATTCCTTTGATGGCTTTTGTCAAGGCACTTTATCCCACTTATTCAAATTACCTTGATTCATTGCAAGCAAATGGAAACCTAAAAGAGATTACCTTTGACTCCCTTGTGAAGAAATTTGTTGAGAGAGAGAAAGCTTTTGGGGAAAAACATCTTCTCTGTCTTCTGAATAATCTAGGTGTCTTGCACATAGAGAGAAGAATCATGCTCAAGACTATTCCAGAGGAAGAGATGGTTGAAGAGGAAGATGAAGAAGAAATTTTAGAGGCATCGGGGGTAGACACTTTCAAGGAGAAAAATCGGATATTCATTGCATACATTGCAATAGAGATGGATCACATGATGCATCTACATGAAAAGTTGCCTTGGGAAAAAATTGAGCAAGAAAGAAGTCAAGCCAAAGGTAAAACCAATGACAAAGAGAAAGGTAAAGCACCTGAATCTGCTCACTATGTTGTGGTACATTGTAATATTGGAATAAATGAAGACTTTTTTAATTCTTCACTTGCTTCTTGGAAAAATGATTAGTTTCTTGATTCAGGAGCAACTTTCCACATGACTTTTAGAATATATTTTTTGAATAATTTAGTGATAGTTTTGATGGAGAAGTATACTTTGCAGACAAATCCAAACTCAAACAATCAAGGCTTGGCACAATCAGGCTCAAATTGCCTGGTCTTCCAAACTTTCTTCTACATGATGTTTTACATCTCCCACAGTTGAGGAGAAAATTTATGTCCTTGGTTCACATCCACTAGCAAGGACACTCCATTCATATGTTTTATGGCAAGGTTGAGGTGATAAAAGCATCAGATCACTCACTTGTCATGACGGGGATAGAAGAAGAAAGACTTCTAAAGTTGCAAGGTACCTCTGCTTATGCATAAAATTTCTCATACTCTTCTCATTATGATGAAGGTACATTTCCATCAAGTCTTTTATGGAATGCTATATTTGGACACTTGAACTATGACAACCTTCACTTGTTGAAGAAAAATATTGTTATTGGTTTGCATACAATTCCTAGGAAACTTAAGCAATGTGATGCTTGTATTCTAAGCAAGCATAGAAAATAGTCTTTTCATGATTCACATTCCAAAGCACATACAAAACTTGAACTCATTAATTCATATTTATGCAGGCCAATGCCTGTTCCTTCTATAAATGGAAATAAATATATGATGACATTTATTGATGACTACACCAAAATGTGTTGGGTTTATTTATTGAAGAACAAATCTGATGCTTTTCAAACATTCAAGAACTTTCGTACATGGATTGAAAATGATGCAAAATCTCATATTGGCTCTATTTTCTAATAATGGAAAACAATACACTTCAAATGAATTTCAAAACTATCTCCGCCAGCATGGGATCAAACATCAAACAATTGTGCCTTATAATCCCCAACAAAATGTAGTAGCTAAAAGAATGAATAGGACAATCTTAAATATGGTACGTTCCATGATGTTTTTCAAGAATGTAAAATTGATGTTTTGGGCTGTTGCAATCCTATGTGTTGTATATGTAAAGAATATATGTCCATCTAATGTTATGAGAAACAAGACTCCTTATGAAATGTGGTATGGCCACATTCCTCCAGTAAAGCATCTCAGGGTCTTTGGTTCCACCTGTTACATCTTGGTACCAAAGGTACATAGAAACAAACTTGGTGCAAGGAAGTGTATCTTCTTAGGGTATTCAAATACCTCCAAGGCATACCATCTCTATGATGAAGTTAACAGAATGTTTGTTGTATCTAGAGTGCAATACTTTTTTAATCTTCTAAAGCTAACAATGTTGTTGAGAAACAACTTGTTCGCTTGGATAGGTTCGTACATGCAAAATCATTTCAAGAATTTGGTAATCAGATTCCACATATTTAAGGGGGGATTCCTATATTGGATCAATCTGTGGAATCTTCTTTTGAATCACTTTCTCCCCCACATGAAACTCCAACCACTGATGATACTTTAAGTCATTTGGTTGACAGAATTGGGAGACTCAATCTTGATTCAATCCCAACTCAGTCAACTAAACAACCTAGACCATCTCAAAAAGAATCCCCTAAAGTGGTTGATAAAGAAACTTGAAAATGTTCATCCTCATGAGGTTGGAAAGACAAGAACAAGAAATTCAACCAAGAAAAATGGATGTGATGTAGATGTTCTGGTTCACCTGTTGATATGGATGTTTCTTATGATTATGAACCAAATTTGTCTACATATTTTGAACCAACTTCCTTCAAATAAGTTGCTTCTCATGATGAATGGAAAGAAGTGATGCAAAAAGAGTATGATGCATTGATAAATAATGGAACTTAGAAGCTGGTTGATCCTCCATTGGGAACCAAACCAATTGGCTACAAGTGGTTCTACAAGAACATGTATAAAGTTGATGGCTCACTTGAAAAGCACAAAGCTAGTCTTGTGGAAAAATGTTTTGCACAGAAGGAAGGGGTCGATTATGAGGATACTTTTGCTGCCACAACAAAATGGGGTACCATCTGGCCAGTCTTTGCCTCCGCGGCTCAGAACGGTTGGAAATTCCATCAAATGGATGTAAAAACTACTTGAATTGAGATCTGAAAGAAAATCTTTTTATGTCCTAGCCAAAAGGATTTGGTGTGAAGGGACATGAACATAAAGTATGCAATCTTGTGAACTCCTTGTATGGCCTTAAGAAAGCACCACGAGCCTAGTATGAAAAGTTAACTGAGCATCTTCTGAAACTCAACTTCAAACATTATGATCTTGATGATGAAACTCAGTTCGTCAAGAAAGTTGGAAAAATAGTTGTATATCTTGTGGTATATGTAGATGATCTTTTGATGATAGCGGAAAATGATAGATACATTTCATCCATAAAGAAGGAATTGAGGAAATGTTTTGAAATGACTGACTTGGCCTATGTTCACTACTATCTTTGTATTGAAGTAAATCAACATCCGAAGTCTATATTCCTCTCTCAAAAGAAGTACATTGGAGATATATTGAACAGTTTTGACATGGCTGAGTGAAATCCTCTCACTACTCCAATGGAACAAAACTTAAAGTTCACATCCATTGAAGGAAAAGAATTTGAGGATGCAACAAAGTATATACAACTTGTAGGAAGTCTCAACTACCTAACTACTACTAGACTAGAAATTTTGTTTGCTATTGGAATTCTCTCTAGGTTTATGAAAAACCTTTTGAGGGACATTGTTCTGTTGCAAAAATATTTCTAAAGTACTTGAAGGGAACCTAAGACTTCGGACTCAAGTATCTACATGTGGGTGACTTCAACTTGATTGGATACTCTAATTCAAACTTTGATGGAGACAAAGAAACTATGGTATCTACTTCAGGTTATGTTATGATTCTTGGATCAGGAGTTGTTTCTTGGAGATCAAACAAACAATTAGTTCCAGTAGATTCCACAATAGAGGTATAATATGTGGTAGCAGTTGAGGCAAAAAAAGTAATTGTGTGGCTCAGGAAAATTATGGAAGATTTGCAGGTAAAACAAGTACATTCAACTCCACTCATGATTAACAACACCTATGCAATAAAGTTAGCCAATAACCCAAAGTTCCATGATCGAACAAAGAACGTCAATACAAAATACCATCTGATTCAACATCATGTTGAGGCCAAGACAATCCATCTATGCTATTGTTCCACTAATGAGTAGATTGCAGAAATCTTCACCAAAGTGCTTGGAAGAGAAAAGTTTGAAAGATTCAGAATGATGCTTGGACTCACTAACATCCCTTCAGATTAAAGGGGGAATGTTGACACCTAATGACTAGGATTGGGTGAATACTTGTAAATAATGTAAATAGTAGATAATGGAAAATGAAAAGCCATCAAGAGGTGAAGCCCAAGAGTCACTCCCTCATGTATATAACCATGAGTAATCTTAATGAATAAACACAATTCGTTTGAGGAGTTACCTCTTAGCCTGGCAATGCCATCCATGGCTATGTTGAGTAGTAGAGTTCATACTTCATGCTTGAAATTTTTATGCCATGTATCCTCTATATGCTTCATGGCTATTGAAACTATTTGGATTTACATAACTCCTGACTCACTTTTGTGTGAGGCATGCCATCCCTATAGCATAGCTAATTCTTTGCAACGAAAGATTCTTTGAATCCTTTAGATTATAGGCATGTGCCTTAATATCTTATGAGGAGGACCATGTGACTTACCCATTTTCTTTTAATTACGGTACATTTCATGCCCAAATTTTAGACATATCTCTTTGTCTGCATATTCTCCTCTATATAGGATACAGTCATCCGTACATGCATGACATGATATGTACCCCAACACCCAACATTTTCAACAATTTCTTTAACTCTTCGTAAGTATTCGTCAAGACATTATCGCTTGGAAGAACCTTATCTTTGAATATCCTACAGTTGGTGGGGAATATAGTTATACAATGTCAATATTTAACATTCAAAAAATTGACCACTTTAAAATTTGATTGTGTGACAAAACATAAGTAACTTTATCAATCATGTAGGTCAATTACCTCAATATTACACGTTGGTTTTGTGGGGCCTAACCTAGGTTCAGAGTTAGTTAGCCAAACAAATCCCTACTCTACTCGCCCTTTCGGCATCAACCTGCAAAGCGCAGACTGAAGTCTCACCTGAAGCAGTATGGGGGGATGTTGGAACCAAGTTTCCGCACCTTAAGATGGTCGTGATGTTGGTTTATACCCTCTGTTCCTACTTTCGTGTAGGTCACTAAGCCTTAGGGCTCTGTCAGTCTACCCCTTTATTTCGCAATTCAGTACCCCTGTGAAGGTGTATGATTAGCCTTCATGCAGCCTTAACCCCTGATCCAGGTACTTTTGCACTGCTATGACAGCGTATTGTATAGGTTCCCAAGTTATCTTAAGTGCTTTACTTATCTTACTAAACACTCCCAGTTAGCACTGTGTAAACTAATATTCTTACTTGCGTTCAATTAACTAATATAATCACATATATTCACGCATCACATAAACATTGTAAATTAAACCCAAAACACAGTATAACCAGATGCATTAATAGGAAATAAATACACAGAATTTATAGAATACTTCTCTTTATTGATATCTTCAGATTAATACAAACTCTATCTGCCCTAGGCACACAGTTGCAGGGGGTTTGCGCACTCAACTACGGACTTCCACCCTAGGCCTCTGCGCACTCAGTTGCAGAGCCTCTACCTACACTAAGACTCGAAACACTTAAACTTCTGTACCAAGACTTCAAAACTTGTCTACTAACTACTTAGAGCTTACTTACTTAGCTCCTTTTTATACAATCCCATGGTCCGTAGACCATGGATGGATATTTGCAGCTGACTTTACACTTTAAAAAATAAGGGTGGACAACCCTTTATGACTCTTGACACCTTCGTGCTCCACAACCACAAAATGTGGAGACTTTACAACTTTATTACAAAATTAACCCAAAACATGGACTTTTAGCCCCAAAACTATCCTTGGGGGAACCCATTCCCAACATTACCATGCAACATGCATTTAACATGCCAAAATTTTCTTTCACGTTGTACAACAACATGATTGTGCCCCGCTAAGTAGACCTTAACTTTCCTCCAGGTCTAAAGAGATAGGTGCTGGAAGCAAATTTCAATCTTTCGAATAAGGTACCAATGATATGAGAATCATGCCCTAACTCATCATTTTAGAATGCATATAAGAACATTACTACCATGGTAGTTGTATCCCACAAGTAATCATCCATACCAACCTCCATTTGATTTCCTCCATTTCCAACCTATGATGAAAAAATATTATTGTTGTATTCATTCCTAATTGGTGAATTTGGATGTAGTGGGAACTGAATAAGTGGTTGATTCAACCATTCTTTGTATGCTTCCTCTTTGATTCTTTCCCTTAATGTAGTATTCTCTTGATTTGACATTGTAGTGGGGAATTCTAGAAGATGGTAGGTGGGTCACTCATCATCACTAGAATCCTAATTTAAAAAAATATTGAACATCATTTGTACAATTTGAATGATATTGGTAATCACATCAATGCAATTGGTTTGTTGAAATTACATTGAAGCAAACAATTTACCATCATTGATCCATGATTGCGGTTGGAAGATTCCATATTGTTCCAATTGGCAAGGTGAAGAGGTTGTCCATTTTCATCTATAAATTGCTTGCGGTATGTTGCTCCTGAAAAGAGATTCTAATGTTTTTAAAAATATGGAGTAATACTTTCTGCATCACCTTGATTCTTAATCAAGTTCCTTCAATTTTGGATACATGTTTATTCAAAATGACACGGATTAAAAAAATCAATTAGATAATTGAAATATAAATAAAATATGAACTTATTGGAGATGGAAAGGGAGAACTTTGTGATGGAATTCGACCAAGGATATGGAACAAGCTGCAATTTGAAGAGTTGGACATTTGATATTGTTGAAATTTTATCACTACATTTGAGAAAAGTCAGAAATAAAAATCTGTGCCCATATCCAAAATTAATCTTGATGACCATATAACCACAATCTGAATTACAATATCGTTTTCAGAATATTTTTCAAGAATAAGTTGACTTTAAGCAGAAAATGTATACTATGAACTATTGTAATTCATGTGGATGCATCCTAAGGATAATTTCAGATTAATATGCCATTTTATCTGAAATTAAAATTTTGGATAGCTTTTGAATCCAACTGGTGCACTTATTATAACAAAGCACATCAATGTGTTTAAAAAATTAACAAGACTGGGGCATTCAAATAATACCCACATCGGTTCTGACATTCTGAAAACAAATATATTATCATATCAATTCTCTTCTACAAAAACACACCAATGCATTTAAAAAAAATTAACATCGGTACGCACCTGTTTCTTGATTAAAAAAAACAAATCAACCAACTTGGTTCTCTTATAAGAAATAGAGCGCTAATGCTTTTAAATAGAAACTGCACCATTGCGTCAAAAAAAGTAATCACGTCGTTTAGGGATTTAAAAAAAATGTATCATGTCGGTGCGTTGAAAACATTTTTGCACCCCAGCAATGTTAGTGCATTTTTTTTAATAAATGCACCAATGAACTTGAATATCAGATGCACCGATGTGTGGAGAAACTGAAAAAAAAAAAAAAAAAAATTTAAAAAAATAAAATAAATAATATAAATATAAATATAAATAGAAGAATTATATATATATATAATATATATATATATATATAGTATATATATATATATAGATATATATATATATATATATTATATATACTATATATTGTAATATAAAGAGAAATATATATATATGTGTGTGATTTTTTTTCTTTTTTAAAATTAAAAAATGAGTGACAATTGATTTTCAAAATCTTATTTCATAAAGTCTTTTAAATAGTAAAAAGTTATTCACCATTTCGTCATTTTACCCAAAATTTCATGTGAGTGAATTGGAAGAGAGACATACCAAGAGCATTGTGTAGCACCAAAATACTTTGGAGCAAAAGAACTATTCAAAGATATTAAAACATGCATGAAACAAAGTATGGAACTATGTCACATTAAAACAAAAAGGCATGGCACTTGTTTGAAACCATGTGCAAATTTTATGAGTCACTTCTTGCTATGGTACATTGCTACTCGATTTACATTGATGCATATTATTTATTTCAATTTTCACAATTCTCACCAATGTAGATACACGCGTTACACTTTATTTTTATGTTTGCATGTAGAACTACAAGATCAAGAAGACAAAGACAATCGATGCAATCAAAAAAGCATTCCTCTAAATAACCCAAGTCGCGGAAGTAGCTTGAACACTAACAATAGTTCCAATGAAGAATGATGATCGATTTGGATATCAATGCAATATGTTGTATTTTTTAAATAATTATCTATGAAAATAATACATTTTGTTTAATGTAGTGTCCCAATGGAAAGACAAGAGGTTGCCAGTAAAAATATCAATTTGTATGACAAAGAGCTTCTTATTGATATATAATAAAATACATTTTAATTTATTCTATTGTATCATCTAATGTCATTGTGAAATGTTACGCCACAGATTAAATATATGGATGATGAAATATTATAATGAACAGATGAAAAATCTAATAATATAAAAAATTAATCCAAACGTCATATACAAATGCACTAATCAAATTTTAATTTATATGAATAATGTTATAAGATATATGTCATTCTTTTCAATGAATAACAGGTTTAAAATATTACAATAATTACATTTTCACAGGTCGGTGTTTCCAAAAAAGAGAAAATTTCATTCAAAAAATTGGTGCATCTATAAAAACACAGTGACGACATACTTTTGCCTGCCTAGTGCATTTTAAGAAAATGAGAGCAATAGTGCATTTATCTCTTCAAGAACCGGTCTTGTTTGAGATTAATGTTGTCATACATTGTAATTCTTAATGCACTAGTACTTTCATATAACTAACTTCCCAGTCCCACAAAATATCATTTCCAACCTGATGCATTATGAAAACTAACAACACCAGTCCTTTTGTACAACTACTGTACAGGGGAATTTGTACAAACCATACGCATCGATGTTGCAAGCTTAAAAAAAAGCACCACGCAACAATTATTTTTTGCGTGCCCCAATGTCATTCCTTAGAAGGAGGCCCTAGGACTTTTTTATCTCTTAGCACCAATGTAGTATATATTACGCACTAGTAGTCTTTGAATTCAATGTCTTAATGCTTTTAGTTATGTATGATGCCCGGTGCTTTTATATATGTAGCACATAGGTGTTAATTGTTCCATTAAATGCACCAAGAAAAACCAATCTGCTAGAACCTCTGTCGGCCTATATTTTTCAGTTGTGATGAAGTTCCGTTAAAACCTCTGCTAAAATATATGCTATCCCAAATGGATGTTTTAGTGGATGTTTTTTTTACAAGTTCTGCAAACTTTATAACATTAAAAAAAATTGTTATTACCTCCACTTGAAGGTATTTTCCTTGTAGTGTAGTCTTTTATGGAAAATATATTTTCCTTTTCATTCATAAATATTCATTAAATGAATTTATTTCATGTATTAGTGGGTAAAACAATACTTTAAAGAAATTCCTATAATTACAAGAAATTAACAAATGCATAATTCTTGTAATCTATTTAAGTTTGGTGGAGGTCCAAATCATCTAATGGGATTTTGAAATATGGAGCATGATCAAGATGTTTGTTTAATGGAGGAATATATACCTGACCTTCTCGTAGCTTCTTGAAATCCATGAGTCAAAGGTTGGTCAATGCGACATATCCACTCAACAAATCTTGCAGGTCATTTAGGAAATTTCTTAAATCCTCTCCATCAGTGGGAATTTGGTCAGTTGTAGCTGGAAGTTAGCATACAAGTCATTAAGGATTGGGGAGGCCATGTGAAGATCATTATTTCTTCGTTTTTAAATATTTTATTTTGGTTGAAAACGCTTAATTGACCCAGTATGTGGGAAAATTCAATATTAGTTTGATAGATTTTAGTATTAAATGGATGATTGTTGGACATATAAGTTAGTGAGATGTTTTATTTTACTTTTTATGAATAAGACTATTTTTTGTACTAAGTTTTAAAGTGATTTTAGTACATGAATAGTTTTTATGAACATATATGAAGTGGTGTTCCTTAGTTTCTAACCATTTTCATTGGCAAAAAGCACCAGGAGGGCCCCATGGTATGTGTTGTACATATTTTTAACTTATGTTTTCTTGATTTAATGTCGTTTGAATTCAATTTTTGATCAACTACATTTTATTTGTATAAAATGTGCATATTTTGTGATTTTTGGTAATCTTACAGAATTCTTCTAATCCTATAGAATTCCTTTAATCCCTTGTAAAATTCCTACAATATTCTTATAACTTTCGGAAAATTCATGTAATGCGTGCTCTGTTTTTCCTGTAACAATCTAGCTTGATAACAGAACATAGATAAGGTGTGGGATTTAGTTAGATTTTTCTTATTTATTAGTAATTATTGTGTTTTAAATTTAAATCATCAAAATTAGTTATATTTTGTATGCTTGAAATGGTGATTAGAGTGATAAATTGGTGAAGTTTGCATTTAAGTTAAAAATAGTTGTGATTGTATTTGACTTAATCTTATTTTCATACTTAAAGCACTAATTTTCCTGAAATCTCCTCTTTATTACAAATTATAGGCCGCTTTGACTGAATCAATACGTTTTACAAAAAAATTATTTAGTCTTAGTGTGTGATGTATCTCTATGAATCTATGATTTTATTTCACTAAGTCAAATGTGGACTTAAAGACATTGAAATCAACTTCTAATGTCAATCAACGTAGATATTTACATGTACATAGTTCATGCTTTGTCCATAGGAAAATAACTAAGTAGCCAATTTACACATATTGTGTTTCACCTCACAGTTTCTACCTATATTTTAGAAAATAATTGTTAAATCATTTACCCCACTTTATGATGTCATCATGATTTCATCCATTCCATGTGGCCTCCCATGGGTGGGCCTCATGTCAATATCTTTTGGCCATTTGTTCCCTCCAAAAAATTGATTTAGGATGCCACATGTCACATCATGAGAGAAACACAACACCTTTGAGTCCACATAACTACCATGCTTTCCATGGTCCCACCAGGTCATTGGCCCCTTGGAAAATTGAATTCTTCCATTATAATTATTTTGACATTTTATAATATCCAATGGAGCCTTGACCATTTCAAGACTCAAAATAAGCATGGAAAGTTTCAACCCATTCAATA
The DNA here is from genome assembly GCA_000404065.3 of Pinus taeda. NCBI lineage: Eukaryota > Viridiplantae > Streptophyta > Pinopsida > Pinales > Pinaceae > Pinus > Pinus taeda. The sequence continues at coordinate 12,457 of APFE031290125.1, forward strand.
GCTACGTTACTACCATCATATCAATGATCCTAATTCAATTATGCAACCCTCCCTTCTGTAGCTGATCTCACCAAGGGGTCTACATTCATGGTTACCTTATAGGATTCCACACATCTCATCTGAGAGTCGATATCATTCACTGCCAAATCAATAGAATGCTTGGTCCCTTCCTGGTCTAGGCATAGAAAGGGGGGATTACATAGTCACGGTTCCACCCCACGTCGAAATGGTTCCACTAGCCCGCTAAACCCACAGCCAACATAGAGATCAACATTCCTCAACATGGACACACAGATTAAATAAACATATTGAACAAATACACAATATTCACATGCAACATACTAAAACTCTAGGCGTTTAGCTTACAATTACATGCACCATCATTCAACAACCATGCAATATTTCACAGATCCATGCATTAAATTTCATAGTTCTCAGCTAAACATGTTTATTTATAATTAAGAAAATAACCATACTAAAGGTGAGACTTTGACTTTCTACCCAATATTAGGCTTACTACAGCCAAATCACTTATAGGACCCACCCCCAAGTCAAATCCATGATCTAAGGGGAATTTAATTCAACTGTTATAGCAGAAGGCCATACTTAGCTTAAAGCGTATAGGGACCACTTATATGTTTAGCTGGTTTATTAGTTAGGAAAGCACCCTGAGTGGTTTCTCAACCAATTCTTGGCAAGCACTCATTCCCATTTCCTCTTAATTTCTTGAGCTTCTCTAGGCCCCAATTTCACTTCCCAACGAATTTCATTCCCTCCACCTTGCATGCCCTTCCAATGAACCTCATATGCTTCCCCAATCGGAGGTCCAACCCCTCCTTTGATGTGAAAAATCTTTTTTATCATTTATCAAGGGTGCTCATTTGTGCTCATCTAATCTTTCTTGTTATTTTCCAATAAATCAAGTAGTGGTGCCAGCTATCACCACATAGGTCCATTTTTCTATTCCCTCTTAGATTATGGATTTATGGTCACACTCTTTAGGCCAAACATAAAAATATATTCATTTATAATTTAGAGCATCATAACATTACAAAAATTAAGGGAAAGTGTGCTAACAAGTACCTCAAGTGGTTTATTGGCCTCCTCATAGAAAGCACCCTGTTGCAGATCCAACCAATATTTTCATTACATGTGGTTTATCAATTGTGGAAAGCACTCTAAGAGTGGTCTACCAGCCTGAAAATAAGCACCTTGGGTGGTTTATCAACCTCCTCATGGAAAGAATCATGTGGCAGCTCAAACCAATATTTTGACTACGAGTGGTTTATCACACTGATAGCAAGCACCATAGGTGGTTTATCAACCTCCTCATGTCAAGAACCCTATGGCAACTCCACACAATATATTCATTGCAAGTTGTTTATTAGGTGTGGCAAGCACTCTAGGAGTGGTCTATCAACCCAACAACAAGCATTTTGGGTGGTTTATCGACCTCCTCATGGCAAGCACCTTATTCCTTCATATGAGCATTTTATTTTCCATGCCTTTTCCATGTGCACCCATAGCCAAATTCTTGGGTCATTGGTTCTTTTATTTGTCCATGTCTGTCCCAAAATACCATAGATCACATTGTTGTTAATAAAACCTTCAACAGTCCCTTTGGTCATATTATAAACAGTGGAACAATACAAGATTTATAATCACATGATATTAAAATCATAAATTGGCTAAGGTTATTTGTGCCCAATTGATTCCTCACACACCCAAGAATCTTTACATGCCATCCATAAATTGAAACAAACATTCTTCTCATGAATGGCTCTTAATGAAACCCTCTTGGTCATAATGGAATATATATATATATATATATATATATATATATCCATGATTCTCATGAATATAGCACATATTCACATGTATCAAGTAAGATAAAAGGTTTAGAGAACCTCCATTGTGTCATTTTCCTGGCTACCATATCATTGTCCATTACCCCATGGACTAAGCCAACCACCTTGGCTATTCCAAGTTTCCTGAAACCCCTTACGTAGCCTTATTGGGCTACCCAAACATGTAAATTACAATTATTGCCACCCACGTAGTAATATTTTTAAGGATATATTACATATCCCTCTACTAAGGTGGTTCTTTACTAAAATCCTATCATACCAAGCAATATCGTTGTTCCTTAATTGCATTAAATAAAAGAATGCATTTGTATACACACACACATATATCAGTCACATAGTTTTAAGGTTTAAAAACCATCCCTTTGGTTTAAGCATGGCATGCATTAGCAAAAGGAAGCCTTTTACTAGAATTTACCCTTTGCCTGTTGCACCTTACTATTGTTTTCTATTACACTATTTTTATAGGAAATTTTCCAGCCTTTTACATTATTCCTTATTTATGCTTGTTGTCATATTTAGGAGTGATTCCCTAACATACACTAGCAATGGTCATTCCCTACCCATCGCTCAAGCCCTTCCCTTCTTATTTTGTCCATGCTCATTATTTATGTGAAGGACCTCTCTCCATTCATATTCTCTGTTCGTTCTCCTTGTCTCTTCTTACTAGAGCCTCATGGCTTCCTACCACACTCAACCCATTTGTATCAAGGCCACAAGTGTGAAAATTGCAAAGCACATTCTAAAAAAGTGACGGGAAACAATACAAGGGGGAAATTACGACAACAATCATAAAACTTCCAGGCAAAACAATATGGCCATGCACATTGCACAAATCAACAATCAAAATGATAAAATTAAGCATGAAATCAACAATCCAAAAGTGGTAAACCAAATCAAGGTTCGACAAACTAAAAACAAAGTATGCCAATAATTAATAATTTCATGACCATTTATATATATAATATATATAAATGGTCATGAAATTAATTAATTATATGACCATTTTATATAATATATATATATATATATATATATATATATATATATATATATAATATATATATATATATATATATATATATATATATATTAGTGAGAGTATGTTCTTGAACTCTTAGTTTCCCCAAACTTTACATAGGGAATCCCTCCAATACATTATATACACATGTCAAGGAGCTTGAAGGAATTCCTCCTCCTTCTTAGAATTGCATCCCCACTCATCTATGTCCCTATGATGCATAGGGATCATATTCTTTGTTTCTTTCTCTACCTATGGTGGTAGCTTTTGTTCATGCTTTCTTCGACTTCTAGTAAGTATTTTTGTGTGCTTCTACCCGCACACTCTATTGTTAGTGCATTAACAAATATGAATAAACAATTATACCAGTTGCCACCTTGCCATGCTAAGGAAAGCACATCTCTCTATAGTTGTTCACATATCTCAATTTATTGATTACTCGCATGTCTTAAAAGACAAGTCATGATTAGGCCTATTTCATATTTCAAGAAGATTTTCAAAACTCAAAATTTCACATGCTCATGCATACACCAGCTAAATATAGTCATGTCTTCCAACGTTTAAAAGATTACTTTTTTACTAGACCCTCAACATTAACTCAAAACCAGCCTCTTGACTGAGACCATTATTACCAATTTAAAAATTAGCCATTAAAATTTTTAATATTGGGCTTCTTTTCAACCATCATTATAAATTTTAAATATTATTCTTCTTGCTAAGGCCAAAAATAACCATTAAGTTCAGTCGCTTGCCAAGACCATCAATCATGGCATCTATACTCTCAAGGGGGTCAGTTTAATATATATATATATATATATATAATATTATATATATATATATAATTATATATATATATAATATAATATAATATATATATATATATTATATATCATATATAACAAATATATGTAATATGTATACACACACACACACACACACACACACACACACACACACACACATATATTCAATCAAAACACATTTACGTTATGTATTACAAGCAACACATGGGGTTTTTGTCAAATACCTACTATCACATTCATATGCACACTTATTCCAAGTGTGTAAGAACAAACCACTTAATCAGTAGTGTTGGTACACTACAATAATCATGCACAAAAACCGTGTAGGCAACCCTGCAAAATTCAAGGAAAAACACAAGTAACCAAGGTCACAACAATAAGTTGTTCAGACCTTAAAATGCAAGATAGTAAACACAATTAATTTTCAATGCATCCCACAAGGAAACATGTTAGAATCATTATTTTTGTCAACCTTCAATTCCACAATCAGTGGCATAAGGAGCATGTAGTCATATCCACATTCAGTTATTATACATGAAGCTAGAGCTCCACTCATCCCTAAACATCCAAGCATTGGACCTGATTCTCTATTAATTTTGTAATAGGGCATCCATTTATTCCAAAAGTTATAGAGTTGAACCTTTTCTCCTCTTTTCATCTATAATAGATCCCATCTAGTCCAAGTGTTGAGCCTAGAATATATGATAACACTTTGCAACATTCCCCTTTAACACCCCCGCCCAAGAGTCTATACTAGGTAGTAAGAAGCTAGTTACTATAATAACTCGACCTCCAATATCTACTTATGGAAATGAAGTCTCAATTTTATGTTATTTTAATAACTTTCCAAAAGCCCAGTATAGACACCACCATTGTGTTCATCTCATTGAGAGACCTTTGATGATATAAATTTTTCTCGATCGAGTTCCTAGATAAAAAGATATGGTCTCTCAAAGTTTTATTAATAATCTCAACCACCTCATCATGCACTGCCATGTGGCACCCACGTGGTCCTCATGTGGTTCCCATGTGGCTCTCTACCCCACTTCTACATCATCACAATGACAAGCAATGATATCATGGCATGTGCTTGTGGAATACTACCACACCCTTAGCTCATGTGGCATGCACCTGTGTGACACCTCTCTATTTAAGGGCTCATTTCCCCAACTTATATATATATATACACAGATATATATATATATTATATATATATATATATATATATATATATATATATTATATATATAATATATATATATATTATATTACATATACATATACATATACTATAATACATATATAACAACACATATATATACATTATATACATATACATATACATACACACACACACACACACACACACACACACACACACACACATATATATATATTTCATTTGATATACATAGAAACCCCTCCCTCCCTAGGAATTAAAATGTATGTGCATGATGCAACCCACAACCATAAGGGCCAACCATGCCACATAGTCTCATGCTCTTTTCCTGAGCCAAAACTCAATGGGTGCACATAAAAAGCCCTGAGATGAAAACCGTCAAGACAAAGCTCCTTGATCATTAACAGAAAGGAAAGTTCCCATATTGGTTCATGGCATAGGAACCCTAGGATGAAGTCAACCCAAGATGACATCATCCTTATACTATCGAATCCATGTGGCGTCCCTTCATTGGGCCTCATGTCAATCACTTTTGGTCATTTGGACCCTCCCAAAGATCGATCCAAGGTGCCACATGTCACGTCATGTTAGCACCATGTCACCCTCCAGTCTCAGTCATTTACCATATTGGCCACATTCCCACCAAGTCTTGACCTTTATAAAATTGAATTTCTCCATTATAATTATTTTACCACTTTATAATATTTAGCCAACCCTTGACCATTTGATGGAGAAAAACAAGTGTGGTGGGGTCCATCCCATGCAATGGTTGTGTTCCCACCATCATATCAACCATCTACATTCAACTATGTGACCCCTCATTTCCTAATTGATGTCACTAAGGGGATATACATTCATGGTTTCCTTGTAGGGTTCCACACATCTCATCCGAGGGTCAATGTCATTCACCTCCAGATCGACAAAATTCATGGGCCTTTCATGGTCTACGTATGGGGAAAGGGTGGGGCGGATTGTGCAATTGTGGTTCCATTAGTATGCTAAGCCCATGACCAAGGGACGTGTCCCACTAGGCTTATATGTATGTTCCCATTTGACCAGAGCTATTTTTCCCGGGCTATACAATGCCCATTCATATGCAACCATATATATATTCTACTCAATAAGGGTCTTTCCTGACATACATTTAAATACATTAATTCTTTAGTGGTGGTTATGTTGTGGCCTTTTGGCACACAACGAGCTTGCAATTATCTATGCCATATATTATATATGCATATCCCATGTCATCTCTCTTAAGCTTATGAAGGATTCGACCCATCATACATACTTGTGTGTGTGTGTGTGTGTGTGTGTGTATAGATGACACAAGCCATCTCTCGTGAGATTATAAAAGCTCCAGTCCAACTTGCATACATTATATACATATTACAGAAGCTATCTCTCCTAAGCTTATGACATCTCAACTAGGCCTGTAATAATTCAATACGCATATATAATTGTAAATACATGTATAATGTTATCCTTGTAAATCTTAAAAAATTTAAGCCAAGTCCTAGCAACCAAACCACTATAATACAAACCTTAGATTAATAGCAAATATTTTCCTATCCCTTCCATACTCAGGTCATTTACACCGAAATACAAGCTAAAGATAGACACAAGAATAACCCATTCCTGAGGAATTGTTTAGGTTCCACCAACACAATTTCATACAAGTAGTTGCACTTAAGAAAATCATCACCTATATGGCCAACATGTAACATTCAAATTATCAGAGCATATACCAACATTAGTACTTTAACTATTCATGGATTAACAATTCCTCATCAATTGCACATAATTTAGTATAACATATTCACAAAAAGTTCAACATTCCTCAACATGGACAGAGGCACTAAATCAATAAATTGAACAAATACACCATATTCATGTGCAACATACTAAAACTCCAAGCATTTGGCTTACAATTGCATTCACCAACATTCCATAACCATGCAATACTTCACAAATCCATACATTAAAGTCCACAAGTAAAAACTTCAATTTCATAATTCTAAGCTAAACGTGTTAATTTACAATAAATAAAATGGCCATACTAAAAGTGGGGCTCTGATTTTACACCCAACCTTAGACTTACTAAAACTAGAATCACTTGTAGGAGTTGTTGGATACCTATACCAATAGGTTTCATATTTCATGATTGGCAAGTTCAAATGCCAAATATGCTCTACTTTGCTGATTCAAAGATCCCATATTTCTAAGGAAGGCAAGGTGTGTACATGCCTTCATGTCTATTAAAATTTTGATGGATGGTCCAACAGTCTAATCTGGATCACGCCATGTTTCAATTTTTGTTATAGAATAGAGAAAGAAATCTGTCCAAACTGTCTAATCTTGGCAGATCAGTAGTTAGGCAGAGAAACTAAGGTTCCCAACTGCTTAATCTGGGGCCTTGGAAGAAATAAGGCTAGTACTAGATAGGACATCAAAGGAAAAAGCCAATGGAAAAGAAAAGGCACATAAAGGGTCTGTAAGCCTAAGTGCACCCTCCAAGAAGAAACAAAAAATGCTAGGCAAGTAGGGGGGTAGGTAGATGAGGTTGCAGAAATGGAGGGCCATCACCAATTGGCCTATTAAGTGCAAAAAACTTATGCCACTCAGGGTGTGGGCATCAAAGAAAAAGAATGGAGGACAAGCACTGGAAGCATGACTAACTTCCCCAGTTTCCTCGGAAGTCATTTCTTACTAACATCCCCAGGGGCCTTGAGATCTGCTTAGGTCTCCAGTTCCACTCCTTTACATCACAAACCACTTGGTCAAACCATGGAGTTCAAGCATGAAAAGAAGCCACATTTCTTGTGTAAAAACATCCTTTTTGCATCATTCTCATCTATCCTCAATACCCTAAGTCAAGTTCCATTTTACTTGATTTCACCCCCTCACTCACCTCACAAACCATATTAATCACTAACCTATGTTATAGCTCCCTAATTTCCCCCTCGCCCAATGCTGCAGCTAAATCCCTTCCTTGGGAAATATTAACCCCTCAAGGGTTAGCATTAGCCCTAAGCCCTCCTAAACAACTATGGATTCAAGAAAAACTATGGTTAAAAAGGCAAAATCACCTTCCCCGCCCTTAATAACCCTTTTTCCCCTTTCTCTGCCCTATACCCTTTGTTATAAAGTTTGAAATAATAAACTTTTGATAAATGCACGATTAAATAAACCTGAAAAACCCAAAACCTATGGTTATAAACCCCCCCGCGCCCATTTATTAAACAATTATTATAATGAACGGGCGGGTCCCCTGCTATTTAATGCGCCGGCATATCCCGATCGCTGCCAGCCGTCAGATCTCCCGCCCCGCCATCCTACGGTGGGCAGTCGATCCGCCCACAAAGCTGCCCGACCTTTTGCTTCCGGGGGATGGGCGGTATTGCCGTCGTACCCTCGCCATGCATCAGGAGCGGGAGTTGTTCACTGCCCCACCCTCCAAACCGCTTACCGCGTAAGGGCCTGTCGGGCAGACCACTTACCACCCTACCCCCCACGCTGACATCACGCCTCCATCAGCGTGATGTCACCCCACTTTTCCGCTGTCGAGCCACCACGTCACCCCTGCCCCGCGCATCGCCCTGTCCACCCTGCCACCGTGTCAATGCCACCTGGGCGCCCACGTCACCTCCTCTGTACCTGACCCCATGATGACATTAGCATGACGTCATCACAAAAAGGCGCCAATTCACCCAAAATGCAGAAAAAGGGGTAAAAACTGTTATTTTTTATCATTTTCTGCAAAACAACCCGGAGCTCCGCTGAAGGAGAAATTCAATTTCCAACGGTCGAAAAGCAAAAGTGATCCACTAGAATTGCTGCCGCCCCCATTGTCGACTCAACCGCATACAATTCAACCAGTTCGACCACTGCAAACGCCCGTACGCCATTAAACCAGGTATTTTGCCGCAGGAACCCTCTTGTCCACTGTTCTCCATACAAATCTTGTTTCCTGCTCAATACAACTTAATTTAAGAACCCACACTGTTGAAATTCACCTCAGAAAACTACCAGAGAAACCTCTGTAGCCCCTGCACAAAAGAAATTTCAGGGAAACCCGTGACCCGCAGTAAAAATCTGCCTAGTTTTTCACAAAAAGCAGCTAAAGAGCCAAGCTACAGGTAGAAGAACTAAATTGTCAATTTCCCTCACCTCTGATAAGCAAATTCTCTGCAAGTGACCAGCTAGCCAGCTACAAAACACTCTGCTTCCTCAAAACAGAGTGCCCCACAGACTAAATAAGCCTATGACAGCCCCCTTGAACTACCAAAACTGCTCACTGCAAACAGAGAGTAGTAGACCATTCCTCAAAACTCACACCAAGCTTGCAACACAATAAAACCACCAGCAAAGACCAAGACAATGGCAACTTCAGCTGCTCTGGATGTTTTGCCCATAAATCCACCCAACAGGGAGCTAGAGGCTATACCTTTGGTGGACGATGATGCTCTCATCACAGATTTTGTGGCAGAGAGAAATCATTTTCAGACATATTGTCAATTGAGAAACAGTCACTTGGACAGCAGTGACCTGTATGGGGTCTGGCAGTCTAATCTGCCCACTTACTTTCTGCCTTCTGTCAACACTTTCCCAGAAATCATCCATCTGTGTGCAAAGAACTATGACCAGAAACTCAGGGCTGTGAAGTCTCCATCTGGGAGCATCCTCTTCTATATAACTCCAGACTCCATCAACCAGATGCTCAACTACAAGCAGACTCAGTTGCTATACCCCTTCTCCATGGACTATTTGCTGGATGTGGGCTCCAAACTTTCTGATTCAGACATTGATGACATAGCCAGGAAATTCATGAAGGCAGACTACATGCCCTCTGGGCCACCTCCTTTCTCATATGAAGATTTCAATGAAGTTGGCAAGCTATTGATAGACATGTTGACCTCTGTGCTGGGGTTCACCACAAACAAACATGTTGATATAACTGTGCTAGTCAGGCTCTTTGCATACAGCCTTATGAAGCCCCCTGCTATGAAATACAACTATGCCAAGTACATTGCCATCAAGATACATGATCAGTTGACAAGGCTGGATAGGGAGGCAATATTCAAATATTCCTCATACATCTACCACTTATTCTTGTACTACCAGACAGATAGCTTCCAATGCTCAATCAAGAAGCTAGACTCACAGGGTGAGAGAAGGTCTGTGATCTTCTGGTCTTCAATCTTCCACCAGGTCCAGAATTCCCCCTACTCATACTGTGAGTTCATTGATTAATTTGTATATCCAGTCATCTGCCTCTTAAAGAGGACTCCTCCTATCAGACTATCCAAGGATATGCAGAAGATTTTGCAGCTATCCAGAAACTACAATATTGGCGATTGGTACTTGTACCAAAACCACTCTGTCATCAGAATTTATGGCTGTGAGCTCTGTCCCTACAGGCTCCCAAAGTATGTCCCTATGAGGCTATTTGCTCTAGAGTATTATAGGCAGCTTATAAACTCCGACCTAACACACTTTCACAGTGCCAAGAAGCAGGCCAACCTGAAATTCAGAGATCACTTAGGCCCATTTACAATGAACAAAAAAGATGGTTGGCAAGAAGCTGACCAAATACTAGGGTAGTAGCTCAAACTTAAGAGAAGTTTCTGGTGGGTCCCTTATGACCCTGAAGGTTTCATCAGTGCAAGGAGGGTTAAATATAGGCTACTAGCCTATAAACATGCCCCACTCCCTCAAGTACAACATCTAATCAAGATGAATGGGTGCCTGGATCAATAGTAGAGGAATTGACTCAGGAAGAAATAATGGAGCAAAATGTAAAAGACTTGGAAAAAACTCTTGACTTGGACTCTTGTCAACAGGTCTCCAAGCAAACAGTCCAAGCAGGAGAAGGCACCTCTACTACCCCAAGAACACAGGACATCCAGTAGGCTCCAGCAACAACAAACACCACAAAAGGAAAGGAGAAGATGGATGAACATCAGCAGATAGAAACATGGCAGCCTAGTGCCTCAAAAGACCAGCAAACAGGACAGGCCCCTCCCCTGCAAACTAAACAAACTCAAAACCCAGTGTTGCAGACCCCTCTAAATGATGAGAGAGGAGAGAAGAAGGACAGAGAAGAAACCACACCTCCCACAGGGTCATCATAGCAACCAGAGGCCAAGAGGCCGAGGATAGACCCTGAGGCTGAAGGAGACATAAGTGAAGAGCTGGCAGAAAGCCAAAGCAGGGAAAAACAGACGAGCCAACAGACTACCACTAGCTCATTTCAGCTAGAACAGGCTCAGCAGCACACCGTGGAGGTGTCTTCCTCCAGACAGCAGGGCAAAAAGCCAGCCACAGTCAAAGAGGGTTTCAAGGAAATCAAAGCACAAAATGAGCTGCTAAGAGTGCAGCTCTATGAGCAGTTCCTTAAGACAACCCTAGCCAAAAAGCAAAGATTAATGGCTGCCTTTGACCTCAAAGAAGAAAAGATGGTATTCACTCATCTGAAGCCCAAGGTCCCAGACCCAAAGACCACAACAGATTATTACAAGACTAATCTAGAGGTCTTTGCCAAAGACATACACCCCATGGATCAAATTGAGCTACACAAGCAAACTGGGGAGATGGTGTATGCAACACTTGCTGACAGGGCAATGCTGGCCCATCAGCTAAAGGAATCACTAAAAAACACAAACAGACAGCTTGATTTGGAGAGGCTGTCCTCCTCCACCAAAGATAACAGAATAAAAACTTTGGAGGATATAATTATTGATTTGGGGCATGACCCAAAAGATCCAAAGGGTGTCATAGCCCTTATAAAGAAAAAGGAGGATGATATAGCTGCATTGAGGAGGCAGGCAAAATTTCCTCCTACTATCCATCCTAACACAACAGAGCTTGTACAAGAAAAATAGGTGGATGATGCTATGGAGTTGCTCCTGGTCATAAACCAAAGGATACTGCAGATGGAGGCAGAATTGGAAAAAGCTATACAGGACAAGCAAGGGGAATCTGCCTCCCAGCCACCACAGACCTCAACAAACCTCCAATCTGCCCCTCCAGCACAAGTAACAGCAGCTCCTCCTACTGCTCCAGCACCTACCACAACTACATCAGCAACTGGAGCAACAGTAGAAGCCACAGCAGCAGCAGAATCCAGCCTGAGCATGGAAGAATTAATGAAGGTTGTCAAAGAGCTGGAGAACCAGGTCACAGAAATAAATGTTGCCAAGGAAAAACTGGCCAAGCTGGAGGCCAGTTATGACAAGTCAAAAATGACTGTAGCAGAAAAACAAAGGGAAATAAAGGCCTTGGAGGCAAAAGTAAAAACTCTAGAAAAAGAGTTGATGCTAGGTAACACCCTAGCGGAAATAAAAAAGATTATTTGGGCCAAGATTTGCCAATCTATGCAGGACCAATGGAGGTTCATTCAAGCCATTTTTGAATAGGTGGAGCTGATAGAAATAGCTCATATAGAGATTCAGAGAGCCAGGACATCCCTGGGAATAATGCCTGAGCAGGCCACCAAAATGATTCACTTCCTTAATAACCGCACTAGGGAAGAACTGGCTGCTTTACAAATAAGCAGTATGACATATACAATCCTCACTGCCAAAAAGGTACTAACATTGAGGAATTTCACCCAGACACTAGAGAGGAAGTGCCAGGACATGAAAGTAGAAATAGATGAATTCAGAGCGAAAATGGCTGTTTTGCAGGATAAAGGACTTCTAAGCCTAGTGACTAGTACAGGACAGCTGTTGCCATATAAGCAGTATATGACAAGGGTCAACAACTATGTTGAAAACCAGATCACAGCCTCCAGCAACTCCACACAAGAAACATGGCCTCCCTCTGTGCAGACCCTCTATGACAAGCTGAGAATCTATTCTTCATAGAGCATGAGATTAATCATCTATTTGAGGTGCCTCCTAATTTTTATAGACACACAGAGGCAGATGAGACAGTGGTGAAGATGAGAAGACATCAGTTACCCCCGGCTGATTGGTGGCAAGCAATGTTGGAAATTTTGCCTAGATAATTCCACTTTGCTTATTTGCCTTTTTTGGATACAGGTCAGCAGAACAGGTCAACAGACAGGTCAACATATAGGTACAGCAAGCAGCATACAGGTGACTCAGCAATCCACTCAAATATCAGGCTAAAATCAACGCATCATTTAAAGCACTGCTACCGCCTATTTTTCACAGCCAAAGGTCAAATCTATCTGACAAAGGAATGTCGGCTATTTCAACATTCAAAGTTACATTTATGTGTCATTTACTTTTTGTAAGAGAGTTGGTGGTACAATTTATTGCACCATAACTCTCCACCAAGATATTTTATACCCTATTTTTGTATATATATCCCCTCAGATAACGCATTGAGGGTCGGTTGTAATAGAATTCTTCCTGAAGAGCTCTGATGTATACTGAAGACTTTTGATAATAAAATTGCTGATGGAGATCGCTGGTTTCAATGCTGTCTAAGATGGATATGTAAAGCTCTGTGTTGTTGCAGAATTCCTGTGTCATTTGTTGAATCAATAAGTTTCTCTTAACTGTCTATGTGTTTCCTGTTATTCCATAATTTCATGTTTTCACAATCTTGGTAAATAGAGAAAAAGAATAGCCTAGGATTTGGTCCGAACACCCTATGCTCAATCTCTATTTCTAAATATTTTTTCTTCTGGATTAGCCATAGATATGAATTCTTAATTGCTCATATTTAAACTTATCCTAAACATGGTAAATACTGTTTAAGAATTCTTAACTGCTCTTAAGCATTTCTTTCATGTTTTCTTCATTAGCATAGTGAAAGATTCTTAATTGCCTTTCACTCACTAATTTTTCACTTTTCACCAACAAATCTGATATATTGTTTTCACACATGCCTAACTTGCTCTGCAGCAACACTTTGTCTCCACATATCCATTTTTTAGAGCACAAATACCTCAACTCCATTGCCCAATGGAACAAACAGTCCTGTAAGTCTATATTTCAGTTCTAAAGGAAATCACCAACCCACCAAATTCAAACAAACAGTGCATCATAACTAGTCTAAAAACACTCATCAAACAAAGCTAAAACTATAAAGAGAGAGCCCTCTCTAGTTACAGGTAGACTAGGACCTGTAGCTACAAGATTGGTTAGTGGTTACCTCGGCAGCTATTCCCTTGGGAGTCAAAGGGAAAAACCTGAGTGTTAACAGATTATATGGATGCTATAGATGTAGATAACCTTTATGACGAAATTACTAGACTCAAGAGAGTTATAGAAGAAAAGAATATGATCATTGATACTCTACAAATTAGAGAGTAAGTGTATCAAAGGACATCAACATAGGCTAGCAATAGAGCTATGTCAGTCAAGGAGTAAGTGCAACAGAGCTTGGCAACATAGGCCAAAAAGCATAATAGAGACCAGCTACAGAGACTAGCAACTGAAATAAAGACCCGCAACATAATCTTGCGAATGTAGTGGAGATGAAAAACCTTCAAAGAATAATCAATGTGGGAATGTATGTTCCCATACAATTTAACTCCAAAATGCATATCCCAAGCGTAGTTTAAATTTCGAGGATTTGTTCGTTAACCACCCTTCCTCTCACATTAAATGTGGTTTGCATGGGATTTAGAGTGAGGTCGCCACCTAGCCATGGACTTCAATGTGACATCCCCATGTTAATATTTTTTCACTATAAATAAATTGTAACTAATTAAAGGATAGTATAAGAAACACATATTCCATATTGCTTGAGGAATCGGTTATTTAAAATATCAGTCTTGGTTAGTTGAGTGGTTTTAATTGGGCTGACTAAGCAATAAATTTAACTGAAAAGTAGAAGATAGGTCCATGAGTCCTTTAAGATCCAAAAATAAGAAATAATAGGAAAATTTTATTAAAATCAAGATGGGTTTCATTGTCCAAGGAAGTTAACTTGCGTGGAGCTAGGAAAACACAGATAGTTAGTCTCTTTGGGGAAGGGGATGCATGTGCATACATAACACATAATAGAATCTCTCATTCTCTCATGCATAGAGATAATGGAAGGGAGAATGCCTCCTGATTATCCTCTCATTCATACACACATGTAGTAGAAGAGAGGATGCAGTGAGAATGTTATAAGAAAAATTCCTATAAGGATGGAGGTGAAAAAAAACAGGGAGATAAGTGGTGAGATTTGGAGAAAGAAAGCTTAAGAGAGATAGTAACCAGTTGAAGAGCCCTCATATAGGTTTTTTGGGAAAAATAATTATAGAGAGAAATGGCTTTCCTGTAAAGCTGAAGAACCCATTAGAAGATTGCAAAGTGATGAACCTACTTGATTGAGAAGAGCCATGAGGTGCTTGTGAGGGATTTTGAACCACTACGAGTTGCCTTGGGGATGAAGCTCTAATACTTGACTCGCTAATGAAAAAACTAGATAGGTGACCTATTTTCCCATTAATAAATTATCCACTGATGAACCTTCCTTGGATGTGGACTCTCTTCTCTTGAAAGTGAGAAAAGACTCTTAGTTCTATGGTATCCTAACATGAGCGTTATTTATGGCTGAAAAGATTGAGTGACATCTTGTGTATCTCATGGATGAAGGCAGAGTGGCCTTGTGGAATCCTATTTCAACTATAGCATTGGTCAAGTTTATTTAAGAAGCACTCCACCTCAAACACTAGAATATGGCTTGGGTGTGACAACTACAAGTAATTGTGTTATAGCTCCAAATCTCACTCTTGTGGTTTGTGACGCTGCACTCATGGCCTAGGGAAACCCCTCCTTCCAGACCTGGTCCTAAATTTAAAAAACAATGTTTTATTCCCTATACGCGACATTTCCCTGAGCTAAACACGTGTATATGCGGGTCTGTGTATACCAAACCCGCGTATATGTATTAAAACACTTAAAAAAATATAAATATCCTTAATTTCGAGCGGAGATCACGGGTTTTACCTGTTGATTACCTGTTAGTGCTCATGGCCCAACTGTTCCCAACGAATTCCCAACTAAAAAACTACTTTGGGAGAAGTATAAAAAGGCTTCAATGGGAAAGCCAAGGGGAGGAGAGAAGAGAGAGAAAGATTATTATGCTGAGATTTCCCTGACCAGGTCTGAAGATCCTAGTGCCTCCTGCACTTCCCCCATTCTACAGGAAACCCTTGTTTCCATGTGTGTGTTGATGTTTTCATACTACTTGAGATATCATTGAGTAAGTCATGGAAGGAGTTTGTTAAAGGATTGAGACTGGACAAATCCGGGAGACGGTTCCGCTTTGAGCTTGCGAAAGGACGAATCAGGTGAAATTATTCTTTTTTGTACTTTATTTGTCTATAATAAAAGAAACACATGTCTTTGTTCCTGATATAGATCTTCTTCATGTTTATGATATTCATGTTATGATTCATATGTGAATGGTTGTTTAATTGCATAAATAACTACCTTTCCTTATTATATGAAGAGGGTTTCTTTGTGATGTTTAGTCCATATACTGATGTACTTTCTTGAATTGATTGTTTTGCAGGTCAAAGGAGCAAAAGGAACTCCAAGAAGGGTTTGGACCCTGGAAGGCTCTTCTCAAACGTAGGACCTCAAGTATGCACCCTATCGTAGAGTTTGCTTATAGTAGCGTTATGGCTGTATGGAATGTGTGTTTCTTTGTATAGATAACCTCCAGTCTGCTAGGGTATCCACCCAAGACCCTAGGGGAGTTTATCCCACAACAGAATTGGCGACTCCACTGGGGACAACACTATTGTTGTTCCTAGTTTGGGTGTATTCAATCCAATCAGGGCTCAGCTGTCTGTTTACCATCTGTTGCTGTGTAGTCAGTGCCTGAATTGTGAGCTTTGATTAGTTTTTTCCAGACTGTCTTTTGTTTTTCTTGGAAACCTTTTATATACGATGTTTTCTCTGTTTACAGAGGCATATATATGCATCTTTCCTTAAGTGAAACTGCGTATACGCATGTTTCCTTAAATATTGTCGTGTATACATGCATCTGTGTGCAAACACAGTCACATATATCTTTAATTTTTCAAGATTTTTAAATTCTTTTTGTTTCTAGAAGTTTGTATGCTGGTCTGATTCAGTTTGGAACAGTTAATGTTCTGTCACAGTCTTTAGTTTTACAGCAAGCGTCTTGTTTCAAATTCTCTTTGATTGTGAAAAGGTTGGTCTTGTTTGTTGGTCTTGCAAACGTCATTTGTTTTTGCTTAAGCACACAAGGTTTCTTGCAAGGAATCTTGGCTGCTCTGTGTCTTCAGGGCAGGAAGATTGATTTCAATATTTGTGTTGAGTTTTGTTTTGGTGACTTTTTGGTTTGCATGCCCAAACTTTATTTCTATGACCATCTACTTTTCTTTCTTTCTTGAAAGTTGTCTTTTCAATCTTTTGGTTTTCATTGCCAAGCTCGTCTCGCTGCTTGTTGATTGTTAAGAGCATTTTGAAGCACCTTTTTTGTTGAGTTCTCACTTGTTTTGTGTTGCAAACTCGCAAAGTGCTGCATTGCTTATTCTTTGGTCATCAAGTTTCAGTCTTTTTAGAGCGTTTTTGAAAAGTCATTTTTGTGTTGCTTTTGAAGGAAACTTTTTAAAACTTTGTTTTGCTTTCTTGAACTTTGTTTTGATTGAGTTTTCCTTTTGTTGAGTGAAAGTGCCTATTTGTTTGTCTTCATCTTGTTTTTAGTGCTTAGACGAAATAAGCAACAAAAACTTATATTCCATCTAAACATTCTAAGTGGCAAATCAAAAATCGATAAACAAGCAACTTTAATTTCTTGATTTAAGAGTAGTTTTGAATTTTGCATCGACATGTACTTGTTGCATTAGGATTAGTTTGTGCATATTTCTAGTCATCTATAGTTTTGTTAGCTTTTGTGAGTGTGAAGTTTGAAGAAAAGAAAAGAAAAAGTTGTAGCTTTATTTGAAGTTCCTCTGAACCCTATAGAAATTTCTTGTCATCGAAAAATGAAAACAAGTGCATTTGCATGTAGTTTGGTTTTTATTAATTTCTTTTGCGTCAAAACACCACTAGTTTCACTTCTGCTTATCCCATGACTTAAATAACAACCCATTAAAATCAAGCGCTAATTTAAAATATACTATAACTTTTTACAATTGTCAAGTTAGACACACCAACAACTTTTAGGATATTTTAGGGCCTTGGATTAGGTGAGTGGAGAGTTAACTCTCCAAGGCCATTTTAAACTGTCAAACATAAGAGTCCAAATAGTGAGTGAAAATCCAATAGCATTAGGAAGACTAGGAAAGCTCCGTATCTGGGAGTTAAGTAGGAGGGTCTGTGAAGATAGGGAAGAGAGATACCCCCTCTCCTACTTGTCTGAATTTACCTCACGACTGTTCTGCCTGGCTTCTAATACGAGTTGGTAACCTCAGTTTCTACTCCTAGGGATTTACACAGGTGGTTGCGGAGGGGAATCCCGTGGCACTTGAGGTCGACGTTGTATCACTCTCAGCGGTACTACTGGAGGGCACCCTTGCGAAGCTTGGGGGCTTGCACTGGCGCAGGCTGTTGTTAGGAGGTCAGTGTAACTTCCTCTGTTACCTTCGCTGATAGGACTAGGCCGTCATTATCCCAGACTATCTTCGGAAGGCCCCTTACTTCACTTTCTTGTATTTTGGTGTCCGGTCCTAATCACCCGGAGCAGAAATACTTGGAAGTTGTTTGACTGGCTGATATCTTTAGGGGCTTTATAGTGTGCATCGATCCTGCTTCAAACAATATGGCTGAGTATACTACCGTCATTAATTTGCTATCCGAGGCAATTTCTCACGAAATCGACTTGTTGGTAGTTTATCTTGATTCATAATTGATAGTGTCACAATTAAATAACATTTATCGGGTAAGGGATCCATGTTTATATCGCCAGTATTTAAGGGTGAGGTTGTTGCAAAGATCATTTACATATATTAATTATTTGCATATTTCCAAGATCTCATAATGGTTTAGCTGATTCCTATCGCTAATCAAGCATTAGACTTATGGCACATCAATCATTCAATCACAATAATTTAAGCATCAAAAAGTCAACTTATATATATATAAATATTTATATATATATATATATATATATATATATCATAAAGCATCTCGAGTGTACATAAGTCTGTCCAAAAAATATATAAAATTGGGACTCAAATGCCCATAATCATGTCCACTATATCTAATTCCCCGGCTCAGGATGAGCGACTAAGTAGGCAACTATTGCATTGGCCACACGCCTAAAAGTGCGGACCCAGTCTCATGGCATGCCAACCACGTGACGCTGCATCTCTATAGGAAGGTCCTCTACTGCCGCCATCGGGACTCGGTGAGTCAGTCTCACTAGGTGTCGCTGAACTATGTGTAAAGTCCGCTCTGTGTCTGCAACTGCCTCTTTGGCCCCTTGGCCGTGACGTTTGTGCCGTGGGAACTCATCTAGTCGTACTGGCCCAATATCTGGAACATGATCATCATATTAGTCATTTTAATCCTATCAAAAACATTTTCAAAGTTCATTATTATATTTGAAAAATCAAAAAAATCATAACATCAAAAATCACTTACCAATGTCGCCCCATGCTGCGGTCGGTGGTAATGCTAGATCGGGATCTCCTCAGAAATCTAACCCGGCATAGGGATAGTCATCAATGGCGATGATCTGCTGATCCCACCAGGAAGAGAAGTCATCTTCAAAAGCAGTCTGTGGGACCTCCCCACCTCCCAGACGTTTCATCAGGTTAGCTCACCTGCCCATCCGTGGATCTCGTGGGGTGCTGATTGAAACCGTACTCTGGGAAGAAGTGTCAGGACTCTCTTGAAAAAGAAAGAACACAAGATAGTCCCATAACCAAAGTTTTTGGTCTGTCCTCTCTTGATAGAAGTGAGTTGGCTTTTCATACTAGCCAAAAGAGGAGTACACCAATCAAACACAGTGGTGAGACAGTCAACTACCACGCTCATGGTTAGTCGTGATGCCTGGTGCAGAGAAGCTGATCCGTTCACTCGAGCTATGGTGAACAGGATTATCCTCAATGATAGACTTGCCACATGTGTGATGGAAATCTGACTTCCGACTTTCTTCGGATGTCCCGGGCAATATATATGTATGTAGTCCTTGATTGAGAGACTTCTCCGTGTTCTGCCCCAGGCTTGTACTACCTCTCCCCTTCGGGAAAGGCCTGCGATGAAGTAGATATCTTCCACTTCTATCTTGAGTGGCATCTGGTCAATCATAAAAGCATCCTCTTCGATGTTCCAATAATCAAGAAGCATCTCGAGTAGACGTGTGTTTGCTTTCATATTTGGCAATTTGAAGAAATTTAGCAAACCACATCCCCGCAATGCATCCAAAGCCTCAGGACTGTTCATAACTTCATCATGTACTGTGGTATGCTCTCTTATTCTAAGACTAGTCACAATCAATTACAAGAAAAGAATAAGAGTTACCTAGAGACTTTGGAAGAATCTGAATGGTTGAATTGGCGTATGGGAAGTTTGCTCATTTTGCTCCACTTTTCTGCTCTCAAACTCAAATGGTGAAAATGGTGAGTCCAAAAACCCTTTTATAAGCTTTGAAAATGTCAAATTTTTTCAAAACTTGATTTTGTTTGGTCTCATGTAACTTTTAACTTGGGAGCTTGGAGTGTCGAGAATGGTTTGATTTTCAGGACATTTTCAACATTTTCGACAGTTTTGAGATGATTCCATGACTGCTGACCCATCATGGCAGGTATCGTTTTCTCACTGGCATATAGGTTAGGGAAGCCATTTTTCCGTTGCATTATGCATACTAGCCTCCATCTTTCGATACACTTGCCATAGGGTCGATCCCATCGTGTTATGGTTCTTAAACCATCTTCACTTGCCAATTCTTTAAATCATGACACGATGGTAGAGCCATCCTTTACATGGGCATCATAGTTAGCACCTCACTGACATTTGTTGCCCATGCTTCTTTGTTTTGAGTAGGCTCGGTAGTCCTCTGTAGTCTCGCCATGACTTATGCGATGAAGACTCATTCCTCTTTGCTTCTTCGCTTCGTTTTGGCCTTATACCCTAGAGGCTCCTTTGTGTTGAGTTGTACTACTGCATTGCATTTTGACTATTTGCACCTGTTGGCCTTGAGCCGGCTTCACTTGGACTCATGTTTAAGCCAACTTTTTACCATGACTACTGCTAAATCAAACTTGCATACCTTTTACTTCTGCAACTTGACACACCTGGACCCGTGGAAGGAACACACCTTTGAGTGTCTTTGACCAGTTTTCACCTCCCTGCATTGAGCATAGGAATGTTCCAATCCCAGGAACTAGATCATTTGCTTCGCTGACACTCGTTCTTTCCACTGTACTATAGCATTCTTTTATTTCTTTTTCCAGCTTTAAAGAAAAAGACCAAAAACTTATATATTCCAAAAAGAGCGGGAATGGGACAGTATCTTCATTTATTGTTGGCAGAAAGAGTCAGTCGTGTCGCCCTTGAACAAAGCACTCAAAGCAAAGTCTCCTCCATTTGGGTGAGATTTAGTTTGACTTAGGTATGCCTTAACCTTGTTATTGAGTCAGTTCTCCCTTGATTGGTTATCTCTTCCAATCATATGGAGGGTTTGTTTGTGCCTCCTGCGCAACGAGCTTATACAGAGTCATCATATGCTGCCACATAGTCACATTGAGTCGTGCTTTTGTTCAAGGGAATTTAGCCTGAGT
>APFE031290129.1:0-10873 GCA_000404065.3 Pinus taeda
TCAGCTGAGTCTATCATCATTCATATGGTTTTTATCATCATGTCAAGTTCCATTGGGTCATTTTACAGCTTATTCATGATTCAGTTGTGCCTTGGTAAGGTCCATTTCCCTCTCTTAGGGTTTTGGAGGTAATTTCTCTTAGATGGTCAAATCATTAGCAAAACTTGTATCCAGATGTTCATACACCTTCCCCTATCCTTAAAGTACCTTATAAACACTTTCCATCGCTGAGATTCCCCAAATTCTTCATTTGTGCACAAACCCTAGTTTCTTGCCACAACTTGGCAATTTTCTAGGTTGGGCTTGTGTTTTTCCCTTTTGGACCCCTTCCCCTAACTGGATCTCTACGATTCCACTTTCCCCTGCTGCCCAACATCCCTCCCTACTTCCAAAAATTTCCCCAAGGATTTAGAAGCCCCTTATCCCCTTCATTTCGCTTCATTTCCACAAAATTCATTGTTTCACACATCAGGATAAGTTTCACTCAAAAGGTGTTTCAGAGCAATAAAAGATGAATTTTGGAACACTGAGAGCGGTTTTTGTCCAAAACATTCTAAAGAAGAAAAACCTCCATCACTTTTTACACAGGTATCATGGTTTCAGAGAAATGTCAAAAATATCGTTGCCTCAGGAGAATTGAATGCACCTCTGACGTGACCTTGGGAAAATCAGGTTTTCTCCTAGCTTGGTTGGCCAAATAACTTTCTTGATGAGTCAAATGATAACTAGACAGAAATATGTTTCCAATGAGATATCATGAGCTCAATTTGGAGTTGAGGAAGGCATCCAAAATTTGACTGCAACAACACTCTGCCTTGAGGTAGCTTCATTTGGCACATTTTGACCAGTCTTCGGAGATTTGATTTTGGGCAGGGAAAATGAACTCCAAATTGAAAAATTCTAGCTGTGTTGGAAAGTAGACTCAAATATATTTCTAAAATACTATCCTGAGCCCAATTTGGACACCGTGAACGCCTCCAAAAAGCATCTGAAAGTCGCGCTACGCGTCAGGGTTTTTTGCACAGTTTTCATCTTCAGCTCAACGCGTAGCGCGCTGCGCGCTACCCTTAAGTTGGGGAGGTCCATTTCAAAAAAAATCAGCATTTTTGGATTTTTCATGACAAATTACACTTGCTCAGCCACTGCTAAGACATTTCATGGATATTTGAGCCCCCAAAAGGTCAAAAAACAAGCAAACAATGACCTTCTGTCACTTTTTGGACACACATAAAGCAGTCTTGGGAGATTGCAGTTTTGGAGGGGCAAATGGCCACCACATTGTGAAATTACACTTGGGCGGGAGAGTAGACATCCAGACCTTTCCAACAAGCCCACTTGTGCCTGCTTTGGATGCTGGGAAGTGCCTCAAAAGTGGCCTAAAAGGTGCGCTACGCGTTGGAAAAATTTCCCAGTTTTGCACCTTCAGCTCAGGAAAACGCAACATTGACTAGTTTTGACTTTTTGGTGGGATTTTTCACCCTCTTTGATATAACTAATTTATTTTTATGTTGACATGACACTTTTTTACCTATTCTGGAAGATTCATTCATAAAATAGCAAAAAATTAATGAATGAATTGGTTTCCTAACTTATAGAGGCAAGTTGTTTTGATTGCCTAGATTGTAGTGCTCAGTTTAGAATTGGTTGAAACAGTTCCTAGAAGGGGGAGCTCGACCCCTAGAGGTTAGAGAATGAGGATAGATTGGTCTATATATGTAAGTTTTCATTCAGTAGCAGAGGTTGGACTCTTGGGATAGTTTTGAGACTATATTGTACATATTTTACCAGCATTTTTGGCAATGGAAGACCAGGGTTTTGCAGCACTACTTGGGATCCATGTGGCTTTATTTCTTGATGGTGTGTTTCTTTCAGTTCTTTTAAGTTATTTATGTGTATCATTATCTCTATTGAATCTTCTCTTATTAAGCAAATGAAGTGTTAAGGTAGAATTCATGAAATCGCCATGCTCTGCCTTTAAATTTGTTTAATATTCTATGTTTTCTTCAGTTTAAGGAGAATCCTTGAGACCCCTTGCTCTCCTTAGCCTCTCACCGATCTGATCTATCCATCTCACTTTCTTTAAGGCATCAAAACAATTGCCTATCTTGCCCCAAGTGGACCTCTGCAAAAACTGTGCCTCATCCCCGCACCCAAAATTGCCTTTCCCTTGATTTCAACAAAATCATAAACAATCAATCCTAAACTCTTTGTACTTAATACCTAGCCTAAAATCAATCATCAATTCGGTCATCTCGAGCCTTTTCGATTATCTTTTTCCGAGTTTGACCCGGAGAGAGCCCTCTCCTGTCCTCGTAGGGCTAGCTACAAGGCTGAGCGTGGTTTGATGTGGCCTTGAGTCTTGCCTTATTTCAGCCTAAGGCAGATTTGAGCGTTAACATAGAAATCGAGTTAGGGTTACCAAGCTCCTCCTAGAGTTCACTAGGGAAAAAACAATGAACTTGCTCCGCTTTTCAGGTCTTTCCCATTTGCCTTCTTTTCTTAGATTAGAAATCCTCCAAATACCTTAATTTTGGATGTTTCCTTGCTTTTCTTGAGCAAATTTAGGGATAAATATCTAGATATTTGTGAGTCAATTCGTTGGCTTGACCCATTTAACTTCCCCTAGTTTCACTAACACTGACTCTTCACTAGTAACATGAGTTAGTGGGGTCACTAATGCTCCCTTAGGCTTGGTAGCAAGCTTTATAAAGCAGGTCTTCAGTGTGTAACCAACATTAGTGTGGAATCAAGGCCTGCAATTGTGGTCTTTGCTTCAGTCATCATGTCTTTCACCTCTGAGTTGATGAGGAGGTAATTTTGTTGTGTAAAAAATGCCCCCTAAAGTATGAGATCAGAGGAAGAGATGATGGCCAAAATATTTTACTAAAACTCTAATTTTTCCTATCAAAGTTTTGTAGAGAGAGAGAAGCTTCAGGTGGCAAGGAAAACCTGATACAACACATATATATAAAATTGCTAAAATCATGTCCTGAGTCGGGCATTCCCATGCTCAGTAGCTATGTCAGAGTAATTTTCTCCAAAGAGATATAACAAGGCTGGCCGCTGATATGCACAATGCGGATCCAGTGTCATAATAGAATCATCCTAAAATAACTGTCTCCAAAAAACAATATTTGTAGCTTGGGAGAGGAAACAAGGCTGAGTGATGCAAGCCTCTACCCAAGGTCTTGATTTCCACTTCACTGAACAACATAGATTGCTACATGTGAAAAATATGTGTTGATGTTGAAAATGCACGAAATCATCTGATTACCAGTCAATAATGGAGACCGTTAATAGATGTGAGGAAGGCCATTGATAATGGTGATTGTCTCCAAGATGCACAATACAAACTAGAGAGTGTGAAGGATTTCTTTGTCGTCGAACACTCGTAGAATCACTTAATCAAGAGTCAATAATGAGAACCCCTGATCAAACACAAGGTAACCTGCCACTAATGTCTGCAAGTACCAAGGCACTGAATGTGTTTCTGGGTTATCTTCCTAGATAGAGTGTTGAAGTCAATAGGAAGAAACCTGTCAAAAGGTAGGCAATGATGTGTCCTACATCAATTGACACGAAACGGGACAAGAATGATTTTGTTTTCAGAGGAATCTTTTGAGCATTTGGGTCTAAACAACAAAGGGCATGATGAAAGGGTTTGATCGGTTGATGGAGGAAACAAATGGGTAACCCTTGATAGAAGGCACGACAACGGTTTTAACCAGACAACACTAGACTCATGAACACAACAAAGTGTTTAGGATATAGAGACACAATTACATTAGGGTATATTGGCTAAAACTCATAGAATGTTGTTGAAGCCCCAAAAATCAGGTCTACAACAAGGGGGATACCCACCTGGTTCGGACCTTGTGTTAGCTACCTATACCAATAGGTTTCATTTTCATGATTGGCAAGGGAAGTGCCAATATGATCTACTTTGGTGATACAAAGATCTCATATTCTTGTGGAAGAAGTATACTTGTTTTGGTTGATGCTGCCCTACTTCTGGATGGGTGATCCAACAGCCTACGCTGGGTCATGCCGTGTTTCAATTTTTGTTGTAGATTAGAGAAAGAAACCTGTCCAAACAATTCAATCTTGGCAGGTAAAGTAGATAGGTAGAGGAAAAGGGTTCCCAACTGCTTAATCTGGGGCCTTGGAAGAAATAAGGGTAGCTTTAGATAGAGAATCAAATGAAAAAGCCAAAGGAAAAGAAAAGGCACAAAAGGGTTTGCAAATCTAAGTGCACCCTCATTGGAGTAACAAAAAATGCTAGGCAATAGAGTGGGTAGGTAGAGGGGGTTACAAAAAGTTTGGCTCATGGCATTACACTGGTCTAAAGCAAGGGTAAAAAAAAACATGGTGCCAGTACAAATTGCCTATTTTCAGCAGTCTTGCAGAAGCTTAATGGAGCATGTCTAACTTCCAAATCACCCCCTATCACACTCATGGCTAACATTCCTATGCAACCCAGGTTCACAAAGAAAGTCAAAATCTTTTGTTGGTTCTAGTTTCTTTAATAGTCACATTTCTTGTGCAAATATTCTTTTCATTTTGATCTACTTCCTAAAAACCAAGTTGATTTCATACAAGCAAAACTTTGTATTCCCCCCCATCCACCTCTTTCACTCATATTGACTACTAACTTATCACTATTTAACTCCCTATACCCCCTATTCCCCTACTACTATGTAAAACTTGGCAAAAAACCCGAAAAATCTAAGTATCCCCTCCCCCGAGCATTATAGCTCTACGTATGATTTTCAATGTCTTCAAGCGCTAAAAAACATTTGAGCGCGACCCAAAGAGTGCCAAAAAAATTAATCCTGGGATTAATCCGAGATTTGCTCGGATTAATTAGCCAAAATCCCGTTTTGTAACTTAACCTTTGCAAAAATCCATTTAACCCGTAACTCTGCAAAACAACCTGAAAACCCACTTTTGCTAATGTTTCCGTCGGGCTCACATTTCCAAAAAAATTATTATTTTATGTTGCCCCGCCTTCCATATCGTATTGGCAACTCATCGACCCATCGACCGTCGGATCTGGGCTTTCCCATCCGACGGCCCACATGATATCGGACGGGCCTCCATGACCGAAAGATACCTTCCGAGAAACTATCAGAGGGTGACGTCAGGCCTCCGCCACCCATCACCCCCAGATCTTCTCGGGTTGCCTTCTAACAATACCGCGACCGTATAGAAGGCAGTCGGAGAAAACCCACTTACCGCTCAACTATACTGCCTGCCCACGCCAGTGCCACGCCCGCCCACGTCACTTCCACTTAGCACCCTGTCAGCACCCCCGACTGCCAGCGCTCCTACGTGTCCGCCATCTGCGCAATCCCCGTGGACCACTCACAGGTTGCCACGCCACCTAATGACGTCGTGCTGACATCACCCCACCCTGACCCCACCTGATGATGTCATGTTGATGTCATCCAAAAAGCGCGCCAATAGCCCAAAATTCCATATTTTAGCCAATTTTCACGTTTTTTCTCACTTTTGCAAACTAAACTACTGCTCACCTCTGCATGTAATTTATGACCACCTGTCGCCAACCTGCAAAAATCAACCCGAAGGACGCTGCTGCCTCCCACCTGCCTGCATTTGCGACCATTGCCGATAATTTACCAGGTATTTACCCAAAGCATCCCCTCAGAGCTTTCTTTTGTCCATAATTCTACAGCACTCAATTAAACAACAGTAATTACAACCAATTTACCAGTAAATTGTCGGTAAACTAGCATCCCTTCGCAGTGGCAGGGTCACAATTCGCCTACGGAACCCATATACAGTCACCTTTTCCTGAATTCCCACTCTGTCCGCGCATTCGTGGACTGAAAACCTAAAAGGCATAATTCACTGGAAAACAGAGTTGCCAGTCCCTGCAGTCTCTAAATTAACTCCCTTTGAGCATTCTACACCATTTTTCACCACAGTGGCCTCATTTACCCTTACAATTGGCTTTACTTCTGCAGAATTAGCCCTCAGTGTTCTCCTGCCCACTAAAGCCAGTTTCAGTACAAACTCACAAGTATTACCCAGCCATGGAAACACCAGTAGCCCTGAATGTTCAGCCTCTGAATGCCCCGCATAGAGAGCTATAGTGGAAAGCCCTGGGTGATAAAGATTACCAAATGTTAGACTCCATGGCCATGACAACCAAATTCAATGTTCACCTATTGAATGAGTTGAAGGCCCAATATCTCAGTGGGGCTGATACCTTAGGAATTTGGGACTCCCACATACCCATTTACAACCTTCCTCAAGTCAATGTCCTCCCAGACTTGATAAATCAATGCAGGTCGAGCTATGACCCCTGTCAGAGAGCCGTCCTCAGCCCTTCAGGCTCAGTATTATCCATATCACCCCTGAGGCCATCAATGAAATGCTCCACTTTCACACCACAAAATCCCTAACTCCTCTCTCCATCCATGACTTGATAACGAAAGGGGGAAAGCTGTCCAGTGATCAGATTTCCAGGATTAATCAGTTGTTTATTCAGCCTCAATATCAATCTATGAGAACTGCCCTTCCCATAGCATATCAATAACTTAATGAGCTGGGTAAAATGCTGGTGGACTTGATCAGTTACATCCTGGGTTATGGGTCACATGAGGATATGGATGAAACCATTATGGCCATGCTATCCATTTTCTCCCCAGGAATGCCCCCTGCTGTACATTATGATTTTGCCACTTTTATTGCCAATAAGATTCATGAGAAATTAATGAATCTAGAAAGGGAAAAGGTGTTTAAATACACCAGGTACATATATCATTTATTCTTGTTTTATCAGCCTGATGCCTTCCCTGTCCCTCTCAAAAAGATAGATGCCTAGGGAAGCCCAAAGTCTGTTGTGTTTTGGTCTTCAGTCTGCCATATTCTAGCTTATTCACCTTACACCTACTGTGAATTCAATGACCTTTTCATCCATCCAGCTATGACCTTGTTATTGGGTGTCCCTCCTCCCAGATTGACAGAGGAAATGCAAAGAATCCTTCACCTCTCAAAGGCCTACAGCATTGGTGATTGGTACTTTTACCAACACCACAAAGTAATCAGAATATATGGCTGTGAGTTGAGTCCTTATAGGTTGCCAAGATATGTCCCTATGAGACTCTTTGCCCTAGAATACTTTAGGCAATTTGGAAATGCAGACTTTGTCCATTTCCAAAGCAAAAATAAGAAGGTGCAACTAAAGGTGAGAAATCAGCTAGGCCCTTTTCTGTACAATAAAAGGGAGAAAGGATGGAAAGAAGCTGACTTGATCCTAGAGACCCTCAGACTGCAAACCAGCTTCAAATGGGTGCCTTATGACCCCAACCACTTCATCTCCTTCAGGAGGATAAAATACAAATTGGGTAGCTACGCTCACGTTAAATTGCCTCATATTGAGCAGTATGCCAATACTTTAAGCTGGAAAGAGGGCACCTTAGAAGAGCCCATTGGTAGGGAGCAAAAGCTACAAAGAGAGGCAAGGAATCTTGAAAAAGAGGCTGACTTAGAAACTTGTGGACAGGTTTCTTCCTCCTGTCAAAAGCAAATTGGAGGAGCTGCCTCATCTTCCACAGCCTAGCAGCAAGCAGCCGGAGCTGCCCAACAGGAATCAAACAAAGATAAAGGCAAGCAAGTGGAGCAAGAATAGCCACCTCCTAGGACAGAGCAGCAAACAGAACAACAAGTAGAAAAGAAGGTTGAACAGCAAGAAGAACATCAAGAAGAGGGGCAACCTATGCAGCAAGAGAAAATGACCGAAGCCCCAACACCCACTGAGCAACAGGCTCAAGAGAAAATGCCTCCTGGGCAAGAAAAGACAGTGGAGGCCTCAGTGCTTCAAACTCCACAAAAGGAGGAAAAAGGAAAGAAGAGGGACAGAGAACAGGAGACTCCCCTCACCACGTCAACAAATCAAGGGGAGAAAAGGCAGAGATTAAATCCCCTCTCTGAGGAAGAAATGCCTATGGGGAAATCGTTGGGAATGGGCCCACCAAGTATGGAGGCATCTGCCAGTTCCTTTCAGCAGGAACAAGAGAGAACTATTGGAGGAGAGGTCAGCTCCTCAAGTTATCAAAGGAGAGCAGAGGCAGGCATCAAGCAACAGTTTATTGATATCAAGAGGAGAAATGAGCCACTCAGGCTCCAAATCTACAACCAGTTGCTAAAGATGGCCCCTACCAATCAACAAAGGCTTATGTCAGCCTATGACATCACAGAAGGAAAAATGACCATGAGTCATTTCATGCCCACCATGCTGCATCCACAGTCAGCTGCAGACTATATAAGAACCAACCTTGAGGTTCTTGCAAAGGACATCCACCCTATGGACCAAATAGAGCTTCACAAGCAAACGGGTGAGATGGTCTATGCAACATTGGCAGACAAAACCATGTTGGCTAATAGGTTGGAAAACAACCTAAATAATACAGCTGCCCAACTTGAGTTGGAGAAGACATCCTCCGTGGCCAAAGACAACAGGATCAAGTCTTTGGAGGATATAATTATAGAGCTTGGGCATGACCCCAAGGATCCAAAAGCCATACAATCGCTGCTAAAGATAAGAGATGCAGACCTTGCAGCCCTGAGAAAGAAGGTGAAGCTCCCAACAACCATTCACCCCCAAACAGATGAGGTTGCTCAGCAGAGGCAAGACCAGGAGGTAGCTACATTGTTGGTAGCACTGCACAAGCAGCTAGTGTAGACAGAAGGGAAGCTGGAGGACACAGAGGCTGAACTGCAGGCAGCCCTGCAGCAGAAAGAGGGAGGCCAGACTTCTCAGCCCCCTCCAGAGGTTATAAACCTTGAGGAGCCCCCAAAGACTACCCCTCCTCCCACAGAACCGACAACACCATCAACATCAACAGTAGCACTAGCACCAACTACAGAGCAGGCTCCGAGCCTCGACATGCAAAAATTGATGAGTGAGATCCAGGCCCTCGAAGCCCAGATGACAGAACTGGATGGAGCCAAGGAGAATTTGGCCAAGCTGAATAAGAAATATGACAAATCCAAGAAGAATGTGGCTGAGAAAGGGAGAGAAATAAAAGCTCTCAAAGAAAGGATAAAGGAGCTGGAGAAAGAGCTCACCCTTGACAAAGTGGTGGTTGAGATCAGGACAGTTTTGTGGACCCACATTGGCCAATCAATAACGGATCAGTGGCAATACATTGAAACTATTCATGAGAAAATGGAGCTCATAGGCAAAGCACAAAAAGGAAGTCCATAGAGCAAGGGAATCTCTAGGCAGTATGCCTGAGATAGCCAGCAGAATGATTAATGTGCTTAATAACCGGACAGGTCCTCAGCTGGCAGCAATTGGGATCTCCAACAGGACAGAAACTATCCAGCTAATAAAGAGGGTCCTCACACTGAAAAGCCTGGTGCAGACATTGGATAGAAGAAGCCAGGACATGCAAACAGAGGTCAACAAGTTCATGGACAAGTTTGCAGCATTACAGGGCAGAGGTCTTCCAAGCTTGCTCAACAGTGCAGGAAAACTTCTATCACATGAGGTTTATGCAAAAATGGTGAACACATTTGCCACCAATCAGATCAGTCAAGGATCAAGAAGCTCACAGGTAACAGGGCCAGCATCTGGGCAGTCTCTATGACAGAGTGGAGAATTTGTTTTTTATTATGAATGAGATCAGCCATTTATTCGAAGTGCCTCCGAACTTCTACAAATACACAGAGGCAGATGAGACCCTGGATGCAATTTTGAGGCATCAATTGCCTACAGAGGAATGGTGGACCTCAATGATACAGTTATTATTATAAGCAGGAGTTTCATCAAATTTTTGCCATCAAGATATATAAGTCATCGCATTCAGAAAGTATGATGCATATATTATGACTGGAAAAAGTGGAATGAGCCAACTCAGCAGGAAGATTTGGCCACCAAAAGCAACCATGACAGCTACAGGTAACAGGGCCGAGAAATCTACAGCATGACAGAGTATAAAGACACATCATTCAGCATTAAAGCAAAATGCTCAACCGACTCAGTGTCCTCCAAAGATCAAGAAGAGTTCTGACAGAATTAAAGACCATTTATCCTGCATTTAGAGTAGCAATAACTTTCTTATCTGCTATTTTTTAAAGTTGGTGAGCATAGTTAATTTATCAAATGACTCAGCATTCAGATATTTTGTAAAACCTATTGTATATATTCCCCCTCGCACAAACTTTCAAGTTGTTGTTGGTTTTGTTGTTCTCTTATGAAGAAATGAGAACTCGGTTGTAACTTTCAGAAGGATGTTATAAATAAATCTTGGAGTTTACAGGAACTGAGTCTTACTGGTGCATGCTGTGATTGGAACCATTGAATGCTACATGATTCTAGTGCTATGGCTTAATATAATAAGTGTTTCTCTATCTCTGTTAATGTTCTGTTTTTTTTTTTAATTCATGACTCTCACATGTTGTTCTAAATCTAGGAAAGAAAGAAAAAGAATAGCTCAGGATTTGTCCATGGAGACACCCTGATCTCAATCTATCTTCACTATAAATGTTTTTCTATAACTTCAGGTGTTTAAATTGGAATTCTTAACTGCTCAAATAAGCCCTGAATATCTCACAGTCACTATTTAGTAATTCATTTATGCTACTAAGTAGAAATTGTTGTTCAAATTGGTATCACACTGTCTGTAACTCCATTTCCCATTGTTTCACTCACTAAACGGAAAATTATATTAACAATAGCCATCTAGCCTTGCAACAAAACTTTCTCCATCACATGCACCAGAACTATCCCACATTTCTGACTCCATATGCCCAATGGATTAGCATCTTCTGCACATTTCATGCCCTTCCTACAACAAAAGTTCACCAACCAAAGTCTCAAACAGGAAACTAAAACTTTTAA
>APFE031290132.1:15858-42432 GCA_000404065.3 Pinus taeda
AAAGCGAAGTTAGGACTTGGTTTAAAGCATTGCCTGAGGCTAGCATCTCTAATCTTCCGCAGTTTTCCAAGCTCTTCTTGATAGATGGATGATCAAACTTAATTTCCTCTTTGCTCATTGAAGAATATAATCAGTTAAAAAGAAGTCCAAGTGAATCTGTTCAACAATTTCATGATCGATTCAATCAAGTTTATCATTCTCTGCCTTTGAATATTAGACCTCCCCCCGATTTAGCTCTAATGCATTATCCAAGAGCTTTTGACCCAGAAATAGAGTTCCGTTTAAGAGAAAGGAGGCCATCCACTATGAAACAAATGCAGGACATGGCAGTGGACATAGAGGCAAATCTGAAAATCAGGGAGGAAAACCGCAAAGCAGAGCAAGAAGAAAGACTTCATGGTTGGTTACAAAGGTCAGAAGAAATGATCACAATGAAAGTGGAATGTTTAGAGCACCTGAACACGTCTGTTTTGCAAGAGGAAAGTAATGAGGTTCTATTAAGTCCCATTGAATGCCTTCTAATTCACAAAAAATATTGAATTCATTCGACACATATGCTCTGTTAGCCTCCTGCCCATAGCAGGTATTCATCTTTCATGATTGGCATGTTTACATGCTAAATATTTCATGCTCTGCAGGCTGCAATGTTCCATATTTGATACTCAAGCCAAAGAAGTGTCCATGAGAGTCTGCCAGCCTAAGTAACTCTACTGTATTCCAATTTTGAGGAGTTATTCCATTTTTGAAGAATTTTCAGTTAAAGGGAGGTCCAAACAGCTTAATCTTGGTCTCCCTAGGTTTCAATTTCCTGTTGTAGAATATAGAGAATCATTGTCTATCCAAACAACTTAATCTGGGCAAATTCTTAGATAGGTAGAGAAGCAAGGGTGCTCAATAGTCTAATCTGAGCCCCTAGATGGAACAAGTATAGATGTAGTTAGGAGGACAGTAAATAAAAGAAAAAAGTTGAAAAGTTGGGTTTGCCAGTTCAAGTGCACCCAAACCAAAAGAAGAAAAAATGTCAGGTAAAGCAGGTCGGGTAAGTAGTTTCGTGGTTGCAGAGATCAAGCTATGTGATCCATTTCATATTTTCAGGTGTTATATTCATTCAGATCACAGTTTTATGGCACCTTCTCATGTTGATCAGATCAGGCAAGGCATCTCTAACTCCCCCTTCTTCTTATTTCCCAAATCACTCACTAACATCCCCTTGAGGACTTTGGGATCTGCCCAACCAGTCCAGTTTTCACTCCATCCTGGTTAAAAAACTAAGTTGACATCTGAGTTGGCTTAGTGAAAAGAAGCCACATTTCTTGTGTAAAACTTATCTTTACACTATCCATTTATTTTCCTTATGCTTAAGTTTCTTCTAAGCTAGCATGCATCCCCTCCTTTGCATTCCAAAACCTCATATTAACATCTAACCCTATTATCTAGCTCCCTAAATCATTTCCCCTCCCCCTATTCTACGAAAAACTATATAAAAACCCCAAAATATTAAATCCCACCCTATGACAACTATAGCCAAATAAATAAAAGTCCGGGAAATACTAGGTCTATTTGGGGCCTTAGTATTAGCCCTTCCACGTTCATTTCCCTTGGGATTTGTTTGACCTCTGGGTAAATGAATAACCGTGCTAAAACCTCTCCCCCGCCCACCAAACCATACCACACCCTCCGCGCACATTGCATTTGGATTTTATTAATGTCAGATTAATAAATAACCATAGTCCCACGCCAAAACACGTTAACCTCTAAACATAAAGTCCAAAACCCACCCGAGGCCGTGAAAAATTCATTTTTATTGGGTGCGCTGTTCTGCTAAACCTCGTTCATCTCGCCCTCCCGTCCACCGTCAGATCACTCCCCACAGATCCAACGGCCCTCATGCATATCGGGCGCCCCTTCATAGCGGCAAGATAGTACCCGATGGTCGATGGTTTCACTGTCATACACCGGGACAGCTGTCGACTACCTATTGCATTGGGCCGCCCCTGACAGATACTGCTCCCGTACCAAAAGCAGTCCGACGCAAACCGCTTACCGCCCTCCCTTGTTGCTTACGTCACCGCATGACGATGCCACCACCTCACCTGCCACTGTGCTGCACCCTGCTGCGCCACCTTGCCACGTCACCCTGCCACGTCATCATACTGATGTCATCATTCGTACTGGGTCCCACTACTGACGTCATGTTGACGTCACCCACCGTACCGCTGACGTCATCTGCCGAAAGGAAAGCGCGCAAGTGTGAAATCGATGCTTCGAAGGCCCGGAATCAAATTCTGAGGCATTTTTCGATGCGCTAATTGCGCATCGCTACGGGAAATATGCCAAAATGTGGAATCTTTATTTTCAGTAGTTATTTTTGCCTCGAAAGGACAAAAAAGGGGTGGTTTAATAGTTTTTAGCATATCAGAGAAAAGAAGAAGCCCAGATTCAATTGAAAAGTATCAGTGAATCAGAAAAGAGTATCAGATCGACCATAAGGAAGCAGTGAAGCCATTTAAGGCTCTGAGAGCACAGTTAATGCGTAGTAAAGCCACCCAAGAGCAGTGGAACAGAGACCAATGTGCAGTTATGATGAATGGCCAGTGCATAACAACAAAAGACAAATAGCCTCATTTTTGAAACAGCTTCCCCCAGCGCAGCATTAGATAGATATTTTCATTTCTTATAAGACAAGTTAGGTTAACTGCATTTATTTCCTAAAAAATATCTTCTAGCAGATCTTTGTTGTAGATATTTTGCCTATAAATACAACCCTGAACAATGTAATAAGGGTTGGTGGGTTGTTTGGTTGATCTCTCATTTTGAGAGCTGCACTGTAAATACTAAGAACTTTTGTAATCAAAGATTGCTGGAATGCTTGCATCTGAGCTGGCTGGTTGTCCTTTTAATGGCTGAAGAAATTGGTATGGAATTCTCGTGCTTGCTCATGGTTCAATAAGTATTTCCTCCCTTCGTTTATCAGTTTATACATATTTGTACCAAATATATATCATAATCTAAGTTGCAGGAAAAAAGAATAGACCAGAATTGGTTTTCATGCTCTCTGTGCTCAATTCTTGTAACTTTCTATGTTTTCCTCTGAATCAGTGATGAATATGCATTCTTAATTGCACATGTTTAAGCTATTCCCTTCATTATATGAATGTTGTCTTGGAACTCTTCATTGCCCCATACAACTTTCATCCACTTTCCATCTTTGGCTGGATGAAAGATCCTTGATTGCCTCTCATCCCCTGACCTCCATTTCATCCTTGTTCCAGCATAAATCATTGTGCCATGTGTAGCTATCCTGCTTCATATTCCACTCTTCTACCAAAGAAGACACACCCTTCAGTTCACAGTCATGACTCCATGCCCAATGGTTTGAACTTCTTACACTTTGCATGCCAACTCTTCTTGAATAGATCAACCATCCCATCAATCAAATCAAAACCAAAACCCATGTGCCTCATATCTAGCCTAAAATCATCCCTTAAACAAAGCTAAATCCTAAAGAGAGAGCCCTCTCTGACTACTGGTAGGCTAGGACCTGCAGTCCAAAGATTGGTTTTTGGTTACCTCGGCCGTATTCCCTTGGGAGTCAAAGGGAACAACCTGAGTGATAACATGATCCACCATTATCGCTTATGAGAGATTTAACTTTCCTACCAGTTTCTTTCTCGACAAGTGCTTTAAATTCACAAATTTAGCGAACATCAGATATTTCTTCTGCATGAAGAAAATCTAGCACTTACAAGAAAAATTCATCAACAAATATTACATAATACCTGTGATTGGTCGTGGATGATGTCGAGAATGGTCCACACACATCTAAGTGAACTTGATCAAGGATTACGTGTACTCAAATCTATTTATCATGAAAGGAAGCTTTGGTGTACTTCCCCACTGCACACCCTTTACATGTTTCTCTATGCTCTAGTGTACCCTTGGGAAGTCCAACATAAATTTGTTGCATGATATTCAAATATTCATGGTGCAAGTGACCCCATATTCTAACCACAACCCACCATTGTCTCAGCTCTACCCCTTATTTCCTTTTGTGCTCAAATCAGTGCAGTATTCTAAATATAATTATAGAGGTTCCTCACCTAAACCCCAATCCTCTTCACCTGTCCTGAGGCTCTATGAAAAAGGAAAGTCTTTCCCTTGCTAAATATCACATTGTATCCACGATACTCCAACATGGGAACTGAAACCAAATTCTTCTTCAAACCTCGAACATACATGATATATTTTAATGTGAGAGGACTACCATACTCCCTCTGAAAGGTAACAATATCAATGTTGGTCATGCTATACCTCCCATAATCTCCCATCTTGATGTGCATCTGGAGGTCCTTCTCCTCCAAATCACTGAAGAACTCTTTTTTGTCGGTCATATGGAATGAGGCTCCACTATCTAGGTACCACACACTACCCATCAATGATGTCACCATGCAAGTGACAAGGGTGAAATCCAGTTAGAATTGTGAAGCAAGAGCTTCACCTCCCACTCCTCTTGAGGGATTCTTACTTGCCTTCTTATGCAGACACTTTGTAGCATAGTGTCCTATCTCATGATAGTGAAAAAATTAAAGCTTTGACATGTCATTCTTCTTGTTTCCTTGACTGGAATATGATTTGGAATGAGATGAATTTCCCTTCCCTTTCTTTGCCTTTCCAGCTAAGGCATAATTCTCCTCACCATCATGCTTGTATGAGGATCCATCCCTGGTGTTCTTCTTAATATCTTCTTGTACCAAGTTGGACCACAATCGCTCCCATTCAGGTAGCTTCTTCCTCCCATTAACTAATTCCTAGTAGTTGTGCCATCTCTTGGGAAGGAATAGAAGTGCTAGGCTCACCAGATCATCTTCAACAACTATAACACCTACAATTCCAAGCTAATCCCCGCATTGGGTGAACTTGGTTATTTCTTCGTTATTTTTTCACCCTTATCCATATTGATCTTTCTGAGCTTTTCTTTCAGTGCCATCTTCCTGTGGTCACTGTTGTTTTGAAACAGGTTTGTCAAGTCCTTCCTCATTGCAAATGGAGTTTCCTTAACATGGGGGTTCAAGACAATATGATCTCGAACTCCTTCT
Organism: Pinus taeda; assembly: GCA_000404065.3. NCBI lineage: Eukaryota > Viridiplantae > Streptophyta > Pinopsida > Pinales > Pinaceae > Pinus > Pinus taeda. Next base: position 20,955 of record APFE031290132.1, read on the forward strand.
AGGATAATTCTTCTTTTCTTGGCACACACTTTCTCCACTCTGCTAGATCCCAAGCATCAGTTGGCTTAGAAATATATTTTTCTATGAATTCCTTAAGCCCATTGTCTTCCAACATTGCGTCCATCCTGTCCTTCCAAGAAATATAGTTCAAACTAACCTCAAGGGCATATTCGAGTTTCAATCCATAGAACGACATCTTACTGGCTCTGAAGTATGATACTGCAAATTTGATTTCTCTTGCAAAAGACAAACTCATATTCTCTTCTTCTATAGTGATTTTAGGTCCAATACCATGTAAAAATTCCTTGTAAAATCAAATTTCAGATTGTAATATGCTAAAACAATTGACTTGAATCTACTCTGCTAATCAGTGGAAACAATAAATGACCAACGTAATAACAAAGCATAAAAGAGAAAGAATTCAATCACACATAACACAATAATTTTCTAGTGAAAACCACAACTAAAAACCCCTGCTATCTATATATTTCATTAATAAGAAAATATGATAATATTACAATGATTTTCTTAAGCCCGAGAAACCACTGCACTATCCCAATCTATCTCATTGCTTCAGAAACAAGCTCCAGCTAATACTTAGCCAAATATGTTGCTTGCCAAACTCCTATTTCTTTGTGCATTTTCCTAGGGAATTAACCCATATTTAATTGGGAAATTCCACAAATATGAATTTCACAATCCTCATAGGCCTTCCTATGATTTCATGCACCATTTGTACAATTCAGATGATTATACAACTGATAGTACACTATCCCTGAACTCCAATCTCAATTGGGTCTTTCTTTGATCTGACATGCATGAGTTAATTATGAGTGAATCTTTAGTTTACTGGTTAAGCGGTGTTGGCTAAACCCCACTACTACAGGTTACACCCCACTAATGGATCTCCTATCTAATTCCTCCATCAGTTGGAACTAGTTTAACTGAATTAAACTCAGTTATACCGAGTTAAATAATTATAAATCAAAATAACTTCAAACAGGGGTCCTAAAAAGTAGGAGACACTCTACATGAATCTAGTTAGACTTCCAACTTGAATTAAATGAGCCAACTAAGTCAAATTAACTTAATAAACTATTACAAGTTGTCATGAGATGTGGGATTACAATTTAATTCCTAATTTAATTCAAGGACAAAATTAAATTAGGATTTTCTTGTTGCATTTTCAAAAAATTGTGGAACAATCTCATAAGAGGAGGAATATTTCTATAGATAAGGAGATTGTATCAATTTCCAAACATGTGGTATTTGATGATAAATAATATTTATTGGAAGGATTAGGCTCTACAAGATCATAATTTAGTAAAAGAAAAATAGATGTTGTTGGATCAACATTTGACATATAAGACAACAATATGAAAAAATTCCCAATTTAGAGAAAGAAGTAAGTTATTATGAAGCCAATTAGTGTGATCATACCCATTTTATTAATTATTCTTTTTAAATTCAAGATTATTTTAATGTCATTTAGAGAATATTTTATGAGAAGTTGTAGATATTTGTTGGAAGTGTGACTAATGTGTTGTCCTTGATGGAAACCTCCTTGATGTGTTGTCTTTTGATGGCAATCTACTTAATTAAGATGTCAACGGGATATGTCTACTACATGTGATAGAGATTTTGGTCAAAGGAAGATTAGTTCTAAGACAGAGGAATGATAATGATAAAGTTTGAAGAAGTATAGGTTTTGTGAAGCAAAGTCATGTATATGAAAGTTGTATGAATCAAAGCCATGTATATGCATGTTTTATGAAGCAAATCATGTACATACGCAGGTTTTGTGAAGAAAATTTGTGTATACAAAGGTTCTATAAAGCAAAGCTACATACACACGTGGGTATGAAGAAGAAAAGGTGCGTATAGTTTTTGAACCATGGTATTCTAAATACCAAGGGTCCTTACCATAGTATTGACCAATGGTATTGATCCCAACAACAGATATTTGATCCCATCAAAGAATACCATCGAAATTACTATGGTTTTGACCTATGGTATTGGATAAAGGCTAAGATATATAAGGAAATTAAGATCAAAGTGTTTATGGTGTGTAAGTGATGAATATTTCATGAATAGTTAGATCTGAAGCAAGTGTGCATATAATGGGTTATTAATGATTTTCTTGATCTAAAACTATGTCTTCTCGCAGGAATTTGATGATGAATCAAATCCAATAGATATGAAATGACTATATTGATAATGGATTGGTTTGATTTGTGATATTATGTCTGACACATGATTATTTTTTCTATGCTGAGATATGGGTATATCTGAAGTTCTTTTGTGCAGCAAAGTTTTGTGTCAATAATTGGAGATCTATACGCAATTTTTTATATTGATAATGGATTGGTTTGATCTGTGATATTATGTCTGACACATGATTATTTTTTATATCCTGAGATATGGGTATATCTGAAGTTCTGTTGTGCAGCGAAGTTTTGTGTCAATAATTGGAGATCTATACACAGTTTTTTAGAACTTGAAAAATGCGTACATATGTTGGTTTGATGTTGGTAAGTTGTGTACCTATTCAAATATGTATGCGAGTTTCATTCTTGAAAAGCGTATATCCATGCAGAAACACTTTGTGGAAAACACTTATATAAGTTAGGGTTTTGTTGAAGAAGATGTCTAATCAGTCTAATCAGTCTTGATGTGTTTCTGTTGTCTATCAATGAAGTCTTACTTGATGATCTAGGCTTACTAGTGATGTTTGAAGATTAATTGATTGAGGATTGATATGTTGAAGAATGATGATGCTACTAGTTGTATGTGATTGAATATTAGTGATGGTTTTATTATTATTTTAGAATGATTTAGTGGTTTAGTGTATGACTTAGAGTTTATTTCAGAATGAAAGTGATTCATTTTCAGGGTTTAGTGTTTGGAGATCTGTACATTGGTATGCTTCAAGGCAGTCGTGTATATACGCATATTTACTAAATAAAGTAGTGTATATATTCTGATATTTTATTGATTAGGGTTTCATTTGATTCAGTAATTTGATGCAGTATGTGGGTTCAGTAATTAATATTTTGGTTACAATGATATACCTGCTTTAGTTGTTTGAGAATAAGTTGATTGATTTGAGGCTCAGTTGGTTTAGTGATAGCTTGATTCAGTTGGTTCTATGATTGAGTGATTTGTTGCAATGATCAATTTCAGTTTTGATATTGGGCTTAAATTAAGGTAGTGGGTCCATTATGAAAATTTGATGAAAAGTGGGCTACAAGTTGTGATGTTTTGTATCAGGTGGATCCAGTATGAAAATTATGAAACGTGGTCCATGGAAGTGTTGAGGGTTGGAGCCTTCAATGAGGAAGTCAAAGCTTCCTTCTAGTGGTAGTTGGTAAATCAGATTAGAGGGTTGGATCTCCCTTCTAGTGGGTGTCGATAAACGATATTAGGGGGTTGGAGCTCCCTTCTAGTGGGTGCTGGTAAATGACATCATGGGGTTGGAGCTCCCTTCCAGTGGGTTCTAGAGAATGAGAGAAGCTTTTTGTTGAAAATAATACTGAGAGGGGGGGGGGGGGGGGTATGAGTTTACACTAGTACAAGATTGTAAGATGTTTTCTTTATAATATAAGATGAAGATAGATATGAAAACATTGATGGAATTTTTCCCACATAATGTTTCCACCTAAAAATTCTGGTGTTCATGTGTGTTGATGTGTTGCTTATGTGTGATGGTTTATTCTATTCTTACTGCACATGGTTATTATTTAACTAATGCCTGTATATAGTGGTTTAAGTTAAATATATGATGAATTACTGAAAATTAAGCTAACTAGATATACGGTAGTTGTCTTCATAACATTCATGTACATACACAGGTCTCATTCAATAAAGTCGTGTACATAAATGTAAGTAAGAAAATAAAAGTTTAAGAGGTATTTAAAATACTAATTCACCCCCCACCCCCAGTGTTTTTCCCAAAAATTGGTATCAGAGAAGGTCCTTTAGAAGAAGCTTGATCGCTTGAAGGAGATCCATCAAGATGATGGGAAAGAAGAATATTGCTAAAAGAAGGGATTCAAAAATTTGTGACAGTGATACATCTGAAAAGTGGAAGTTATAGATATTAGTAAATATTCAAGTTTGGGAGCACCCCACTTTCTATTGAGCAAGAATGAAGAAGATGGTAATAAATGATTTTCAAGTACGGGCTTTTTTTCTAATTGTAGTCCATTTCCTTGTCTATCTAATAATGATAGTGATGATGACAGTGAAACAAATGAACTTGCACTTATGGGTAAAAGTGAAATTAAACACTCTAAAGAGAAAATAAATTAAAAAATGATGCCTCTAAAAGAAGAAGATCAAGGCAAGTCAGAAATAATGGAAAATGTAGATGTGCTTATGCTAATCAAAGATAATTATCAACAATGGAAAGAAAATATGAAGTCTAATCTAATGAACCTTAATGTTTGGTATCTAGTATGCAATGGCTACACCAAGATTCCTCCATCAGATGAGGAAGTACAAAAGAAAAGTAAGGCTTTGAGTGACATCTTTTGCAGCATATTTGATTCAACATTAAATAAGGTTATGCATTGTACAACTATAAAGCAAGTGAAGAATTGATCCCGCGCTTCCCATGAGGGTTTGGATAACTCTTTCTAGCTGACTTCAGCTCCATTGATAGCTTCAAAATAGGCTACTCTACTATTTATAGTCTAAGCGCAGTGATGTGGGTCATGGGTAGGGTGTAATCTGTGGGGGTGATTGTCTGTCAGGTATCGAGGAGGCACCTGTTGGTCTGTAGGTCAATATTAATATATCTATATGGATGAGGAACTTGTCGATTACTCAACTGACCCTTATGACTTGATGTTGATTTGGACAGATTCTTTACCTCAAAACATCGGTATGGTTCCACTGGGAGCTGAAGGTGCACTGGTTTCTCACGTTGTTGAATCTAGGGTTTCTTCGGAGGTGGCTTATACCCATACTTCTCTTGAATTTGAAAATATCCTTTTACCGATCGTTTGATAGGGAACCAAGATATCAGGCCTTTTGTGGATCCTTTTGCTCAACCACAAGAAAATATCATGATCCCCTAGCTAACCTCGCTGCAATTTTTGGAGTCCTGCATCAACCCTATCCCATTAATCGAGTGTTATAAAGAATCCATCTACTAAGATTGGATTGTTGGAGCTTCGGATAATTATTTGGAATCAAGACCCTCTAGGGTACAATTTTCAGAAGTGGGTGGGAAGACACAACATTTTGAGGAATTAACCCTAAATATGAATGTGCATAATACAACCTCTTCTCCTTCCTCAAGTTTTTTAGTTGGTATTCCTGTTAGTTGTCCTGAACATTTGCAGATGAAAGCTACGGTTAGTGCTTCATCATATACTTCCCCACAAGAAATCGACAACACAAATGAGGGTTTACAAAAAAGGATAGATAAGAAATCCAAGAGCACCAAAGTCATGGAAAGAGGGAGATTGTTGGTTTTAGGAGAGAGAATTAAGTTGGATGAGGTCATGTATATGGCAGATCATGTTCTGGTAGGTAGGGGGTTAATGGTAGAACTTACTCATCATCACATTTGAAGAAGTGGGTTTCAGAGATATGGGGATAGGTTCTGGAATTTCTTCTGAGAGTGGTAACTATGACCAGGGGTTGGTTTTGTTTACACTTCTATAGGACTGAACATGCCACATGGGTTTTGAAAAAATGCTAGCATATTGAATTGATGCGTGTTATGCTGAAGATATGGTCCCCCCTATTTGATATAGAGAGCGCAGCTGGGGGAACCACCTATTTGGGTCAGATTACCTAGACTACCACTTCAATTTTGGTATGAAGAGGTATAGGAAATGACCTGAGAGTTTTTCTAGATAGTGATAAAAAAATTGTTTAATTTGGAAATATGTTATACGCCCATATATTGGTACACCTCGAAACTAAAGTAGGATGGGTGGAAAGTCTAAAGCTACAATGGCAAGAAATAATTAGATTGCAGAACTGAACTATGAAGGGGTTTTTTTTGGGTGTAGGAGGTGTCATGAAGTAGGACAACTATACAAGGATTTCCCCCTTCTTTTTAAAGACAATATGGTAGCTGACTTGATAGAGGTTAAGGATGGAATGGTGATGAATCGAATGTGATGAACTAGATGCCACAAAAGAGCCCGATTCATACGCCAAGAGGACATGACATGGACAAAGTGAAGCAAGTTTCCTTTTCTCATCCTCCATTACCAAGGGTAACTAGGGTCCCCGTAGCCGCATCTGGCCCCCCTTCGATTTTTGCATTCTCCTTCCTATCTCTTGATCCTTTTATTTCAAATGATCCTATTGTATCTTGTCATGATTGGTTTGTCGGAGCTCCTTTTTCTCGATGCTACTTAAGTTCTATTGCATGTCCCTCAACCTCTGTATCTTTATGTTTCACAACTCCTTCTCCTGCCATTCCCATAGTTTCTCAGGTCACTATACCAGCTAGTGAGGACACCTCATCTAAATCTAACACCAGTCATGGATATAACCTGAGGTCTCTGGTCAAGCAGTTTGTAGCTGTGGGGCGTGGTATAGTTCTATCATTCCCTCTGAAGATTCCCAAATCATCCTGAGGCTGAAGATCCTTTATATCGAAAGCCATCCATAAGGCTAGTATGGATGTTGCTGAAGGAAGACATTTATCACTTGATGGGGTTCTTAAAGCAAGAGGGAACCTCGAATCGGTTCCTCGATGAAGTGGATTTTATTTAACTATAGGGGGTTGGCTAACCCCACCAAAAAAATAGTAATTAGGAGACTTTTAGAACTAGATAAGGTAGATGTGAGTTTTCTCCAAGAGTCTCTTGCGTATGGTAGCCATATTAATTCAACTCTGGAAGCTCTCTATCCTGGATTAATATTTCATGCCTTAGATGTACAAGGCAGATATGGTGGTATTTCTATAGGTTTGGATTGTTGATCGATGAAGATTTTAAATGTTTGGGGAAGCGAAGGAGTTATAATAGTGGATGTTTTCTCTAAAGAATTAGGGATGGATTTTAGACTTGTGAATATCTATGGCCCCTGTCACAATTGGCTGGAATTATCAGAGGTTTTCATGAATTATTATTTTATGGGTGAAGATAATATCATTATGGGGGGTGATTTAAACTTCTCAATGGGGCATGCAGAATCATGGGGAAACAATGCACATGTAGACTCTGTCTCAAATTATTTTATCCAGTTGTTGTAGAGTAATAATCTGATCGATATTCTTATGGTACGACTTCAACTGACCTGGAGAAACATAAGAACTGGGGACACCATTCTGGACAGATGGTTGGATCAATTCATTATCAAGGAATATCTAATGGACAAATTTAATATGATAAGGAAATGGGTCGGCTTTGGTGGGATATCAGATCACTCACTTATCTACTTAGATATTTCTGGGTTATCACCAAAACCAAGGGCCCACTTTAAATTTAATTTGACTTGGTTAAGGGATGAAACCTATCATACCATTGTTAAAGAGACATGGTGGAGAGAAAATTTACTGAAGTTCAGTTAATGTTTGAATATTTTGTTGGTAACTTTATGTGTTTAAATAAGAGGACAATAGAGTGGGCCAAGGAAAATAAAAATAAGGATGAAGAAGCTCTTTGGAATATTGAAGCTGAATATAGAAGACCCAGAAAGAGGAGGGTTTGTATCAACTGAACAAAAATCACAGGTGGTTAAAATTGAATTGGAGAGACTTAGGATACTAAAAGATAGGGAAGAAACATGGAGACTCAAGAGTAGAGGCATTTGGCTTCAAGCAGGTGATGAAAACACTAGATTTTTCAAAAAATTTACAAAGGGTTGGAAGGCTATCAATACTACCTAGTCACTAGAGTATGAGGAGGGTACAAAAATTGAATACTTCAACAAATTAGTGAATCTAGGCGTTTCTCATTTCAGACATTTATTTAAACCCCCCTAGGAGTCCTCCTTGGTAGAAATTATTAAAGTAGCTGGCATATTTCCCTGATTTGTAGACGAGTAAGCAGTTGAGGATATAAATAAACATATGTTGTTGGGAGAATGAGAGGATATACTTAAAGGGCTCAAGAAAGATAACATCCCAGGCCTGGATGTTTGGACAGAGGAATTTTACTTAACTTTCTTTGAATTGATATGACAAGATATCCTTCGGGTCATTGAACAATGTTGATCGAACGACTAAATGTATGATGCTTTCAATGCCACGCTTATCGCCTTAATCCCCAAGTCAGATAAGACCTACAATTTTAATGAATTCAAACCTATTTCCATTTGGAATTGCATATATAGGATTATTGCAAACCACATCAAACCTATTTTAGCGCATCACATATCGCCTGGGAAATTTTCCTCCTTAGACAACCGATAGATTCATGAAGCTATAGGCATAGATCAGGAAGGATTACACTCATTGAAGAGCGAGAACATGAAGGGTATGATTTTTAAAATCGACCTATCTAAGCATTTTGACAAGTTCAACTGGATGTACCTGTGGATGCTTCTTACTCATCTAGGCTTCCCACATGACTTTATTAATTGGATTATGTGTTGTACTTCCTTTGTATCACAACATCCTCATCAATGGATCTACATCAAATTTCTTCCACACTAACCGTGGTCTCAGGAAATGGTGCCCTTTATCTCCTTTAATTTTTCTATTGATTATGGAAGGGCCGAGTAGATTGATTGCTGAAGAGAGGAATTAGGGAAGAATCAAAGGGGTTAAAATAACATAAAACATCATTTTATCAGACTTACTATTTGTAGATGATGTTATCATTTTTTTGGAAGGGTCTGTGAGTGACTCTACCATATTCAATGCTACCCTTTCTCTATTTTGTAACGCTACAGGTATGGTCAAAAATAAAGAGAAGTCTGCTTTAACTGTTATGTGGTGCTCTTAGTATGAGATAGATTACGAAACTCATAGATTTCCCTATAGAATCCTCACACTTGAGGATGGTCTCAAATTCTTAGGCTTTTGGATCAAACCAAATAACTACAAAATTTCTGGCTGGATGTGGCTAGTAGCTAAGGTTGAAAGAAGAGTAAACATTTGGCATCATTTTTGGTTACCCAAGGTGGGTCATCAAGTTCTAATCAAATCAGTGTTAGAGGCAATCCCAATATATTGGACGTCCTTGGCCTGGATCCCAAAAGTAAGTCTATCTATAATTCGAAAGTTATGTTGTAGTTTTCTCTAGAAAGGGAATAAAGAAGGTAGAACATGTGTGTGGGTTAGATGAGACCTCATTGCTTTTCCCAAGAGATGGGGTGGATGGGGGATGAAGAATATTGCATGTTTTTCTAAATTCGTTGCAGTAAGACTCAGATGGAAGGTCCTAAATTCTCACAACCTATGGATTGAGGTGGTTGTCAGGAAATATATTAGTCTTCTGCATATCGATGAATGGATTAGAAGACCAACCTGGAACAGAACCGACATGTCAACAATTTGGCGATCTGTATTGAACTCTATTGAATATATCTGAGTTGGGCTAGCATGGAGAGTAGGTTTGCATGAGAAGGTTTGAATTGGTTCATATGCATGGTCTGGTAGTGGAAATGCCCATATCCTCCATCTCACGCTCATCCAATTCCTGGAGACATAAGTTATAAGGACCCTAAATCAAATTGCAGACCCATAAAACTCCTCTATCTTCAGACATGCATGGAAATGTGCTCAAAACCTCAGGATTCCTACAATATCGCATAAGGAATGGTCAAGGTATATAAATGCACTATCAAAAGCTTACATAAGGATATAGAGATGATGAATTACTTTGGCCCATTTCACAACATGAAAAATACTCTCCAAAAGAAGGATATCCATTTATCTATGTCGATCATGAGCTCCAAAACTTTGTATAGTGGTGGCGTCCACTGTGGAAATTAAAAGGTACTCCGAAAGCCAAGCTCTTTATGTGGTGTCTATTATTCAACAAGCCCCCCACTAGACATATCCTTCAACGTCTCTCCTTTTAGGGACCCTCTTTGTGCACATTATGCAAGAATGTTGAAGAAACTATTGATCATCTATTCCTACATTTCCCTACTGCATCTGAAATTTGGAATGAACTTTACCAAGTGATGGCTATCAACATCAGGTGGTTGGGTGACTCTGTCAACATTGCATGTGTATATTGGTGGAACCAAGATCACCTTATAAAACTTTTCAATCTTCCTCTGCTGGTTTGTTGGATTATTTGGATTGGCCAAAACAAACTCATTTTTCAAGAGAAGGTCCCCAACTAGTAGACACACTGCTCCCACATTAATTATTTGTATAATTTGATTGCAGATGAAGAACCTAGAAAACATCATAAGAATATCATTGCAAAAATTATTGACAAATATATCCCCTGGGCTTATTTCGATTGATCATCCTAGCAAGCAAGTTGCAGTGGAGGAGCAGTACTATATCTATGATGATAATTTCTACAAAATGAGGATGGGATTAGGGAGAGGCACAAATAACATTTTTTGAACTTAACAGCCTCAGACTTCTTACTTTTTCCCTTGATATAGGATGATGATAACCACAAATCTTTGGTGATTCCAAGCTTGTCATTAATTGGTTCAACCAACAATTTGAATGTCACATACACACACTCAAGAATTTGTAGGATGATATAATATCTTTAAAAACACATTTTGACTATATATCATGTCATCATATACAGAGGGAGAGGAACCAACTTTCCGAAAACCTTTCCAAGGAGGAAACGCAACAACCTCTTGGTTATTGGTTGATTCAGAAGCATAATGGTTATGATTTCTATCAGTTTTTCCATAGGCCTTTCATAGATCATCAGACATAGAGGGCAACTGAACCCTGATTTTCGTAGAACATAGATGGAGATTGACATTGTGTTTATTTTTGTCTATTTTTTGTTGGTATATAGAGCCATACATTTTCTTATTTACATCATGTTTGAAAATTTATCGGTTATATTCATGTAACAGTTGATCATGGGCAATACTCGACAAGCGGCATTGCCAACAATTTTCGTCATATGCTCCTTTTGCAGCATCTACAATATGTAATTTTCAATATTTAATATAATGAAAGTTACGATTTTTCCTTGGGAAAAAAATGCAAAGAAAGTGTGGGATAAGCTACAAGAAATCCATGAATAAATCCCAAAGGAAGATTCTTCATCAAGGGAACTAGCAGGTAATCCTATCCATAACAATGTGTCAAACTTTGATATGTCAGATGGAGTTGTTGATTTAGAAGAAGACATGTTAGAAGGGGTTTTTGATCTTGGAACACAACTTGATCTTTCTTTGAAAAGTATTGTTTATCTTAAAGATAAGTTGTAGGCATATGATCATAAGGATAATATCAAATCAGTAAATGTTGTTGTGGAATCTAAATAATATTGTGAATGTCTTGAAGCTGAGAACATCTCTCTAAGAGAAGATCTTGAAAAATTAGATAAGTGGAATGAAGAACTACTTCAAGCATTTGAAGGACAAGAAAATGGGATGAAAGAAGAAATTATCAAATTAAAGTAGCAAGTGGAAGAAGGAAGAAGGGTTGAAGAAGGTATGAAGAAGTAGTATCTAGAAAAGGAAAAGAAATATCAAAGAATGGAGGTTGGGGTAAACATTATAAAAGGTAAATTAGAAGAAAAGGATAAACATTTGAAATTTCAAGATAGTACTAATATTTTGATAAATATTATTAGTAGTCAAAGGTCTCTCGTCATTAAATTTGGTCTTGGTTTTCATGAAACTATTGAAGGAGAATCTAGTTCACAAGCTAATGCAAGGAATTTAAAGGGTAACAATGCAAAGTCTAAGATAAGAAGTCAACATGATCAACAACCAAGGAAATTGAATCAACATGATAAGAAGTACATGGTTTCAATCATAAGCAAATAACCGCTTCACAAAAAGATCATCAACTTCCAAGTACTCAGGCTTCTTTAAGGGATATTGTTTTGCTTGAAATATATTTGGTCACAAATCCATTGATTGCAATAGAAGGAATATGAAATAAAAATATTATGATTCCTCTACTAATATAATATGTTATGCTTGTAACAAGTTTGGGCATGTAGCAAAAGAATGCAGGAACAAATATATACAACATGGAAAGCGACCAGATAAGAATATTGATGTCAGAAAGACCTGAAAAAGATGGATTCACCAAAATTTCTCATAATAAGCAAAAATAAGAAGACCATATAAGGTGTGGTATTGCTCTCTACTCATTTGAAGAAGAAGACGAATGGTACATAGATAGTGGATTCTCTCATCACATGACTGGAGATAAGAGTAAGATGGAGTCTCTTAAGAAAAAACAATATGGTAATGTTATTATTGGAACTAATGTTCCACCAAAAGTTCTGGGAAAGGGTAAAGCGATAATTAATAAACATAGAGGAGCCAATGATGCTTTATCAGTTCAAGGGATAAAGAAGAATATTCTAAGTGTAGGTCAAATGATAGATAAAGGAAATATAATTGCGTTTACATCAACCAAGTGAAAGGTGATGGATGAAGAAACTAAAAAAGTCATAGCAAGAGGATATAGAAACTCAGACAAATTATATGTGCTTGAAGAACGGAATTCTCACAGATATGATGAAGATTCAGACTGAAAGTAAAATAAGATGGTGCTCATTGCATTCCATTATTATTAAAAGAATACTTCTAATAGTGACTGGAGAAGTGACGTGAGGTACATGACCTTATGAGAGAAGAAGATGATTATCAGGTCCTCAGAATCAGTGATGTGGGGGAGTAATACATGTTTTTCCTTAATGATGATTCCCATGATTATTGTGATATTCATGTTGCTTACATTGCTAATAATGCATCTAGTGTAATAACAATGAACAAGTACATACAATATAGGCTCAGGGGGAGCTAAAGTTGTTAAGTTTCAGTATTTTTCTTTCTGTACATAGATCCTATGAATACAAATCACATATATATGTCAGTTCTGAATGGAAGAGTTGCATATGTTTTCTATGATGAAGAAACATTTGAACAAACCTAGAAAAAGGGTTTGATATGCTTCAGACACTTATTATTTGGCTTTCATGTTCTCATGATTAACGATTATAGTATGTTGATGCTATTTAGAAGTGGTTTTAGATTTTATAAGTTGTTCATGCCTTGATGGATAACCAATTGATGAAGATACTTTGATGTCTACCTGATGGACGAGTTAATTAGATCTGACAGTGAACAGTTGGAACAGGTTCAAGGGGGATCATTTTCTATGATTCTACAATGGATTATTGGCATTATGTTTTCTTTAGAATTCCTTGATATGGGGTGAGTGGTTGATAATGATGTCTACTTGAGTTTCATATTGGTGAAATAATTTTTGTTGTATGAATCATTTGGGCCAAAAGAATGATGTTGTTGCAGTTTTCACAAAGACATCATTATTGATATACTATTGCTACATTTGTTGGATGAAACTTGGAAACATGGCATATTTTGATGAGGTTGACGAATGATGCTACACTGCCCTATATTACTTTATGATGATATTCTTGGTTCTCACTTATGTTGTTGTTGCTACATACCTGGTCACAGGTTGATGATATTGAAGCTTCATTATCCTATCTTGCATATTGATGATGTGTTGTTGCTGACAGATGCTTATGGTGCAGATCCTACATGGTATATGATGGTTTTGAAAAACCATCTTGGTCTTATTACCTCACTATAGAGGTATTTGATCTTGGTTTTAAATGTCATATCTATAATATGATGTAAAGTTCATGTAAAGATGTATGATGTAACCATTGAAAATTCAGTCATGTATGGACTACTGTGGTCAAGTCATGTAATCCCATCTTTTTGGGCATGTGATGTAATGATGAGTCAAATATGTAACCCCATTGTGATTGGGTGGTTGATGTAATAATGAAGTCAAATATGTAACCCCACTGTGATTGGAAATTGATGTAATTTTGAGTCCTTGGTGATAAGAAACGTCATATTCATTTGAGTCATAGAGTCATGTTCTTCATTGAAAATCTTTCAGAACTTTCAGCATATGCTTAGGGGGAGCATGGTAAATTCAGATCAAATTTATAGTGCTCATGTCAAGAAAGGGAGAGAAGCCTTCATTCAAGCATTGGTCATCCGTTTTCCCTTGATGTCAAAGAGGGAGAGTAACTTGGTGTTTGAAAATATTTGTGCTTAGCTTGATGTGTTTTACAAGTATCTACAGGTGGTGGTGACCAAGCACCAAAGTGGTTGCCATCAAGTCCAAAAGGGGAGATTGTTGGCATTATGACTAATGTGTTGTCCTTGATGGAAGCCTACTTGATGTGTTGTCTTTTGATGGAAACCTACTTAATGAATATGTCAACAGGATGTGTCTACATGTGATAGACAGTTTGGTCAAAGGTATATCGATTCAAAGATAGAGGAATGATAAAGATGAAGTTTAAAGAAGTATATGTAGGATTTGTGAAGAAACGTTGTGTATACACAGGTTATATGAAGAAAAGTCATGTATAAACAAGTTCTATGAAGAAAAATAATGTAAGTACATATGTTTTGTGAATCAAAGTTGTGTATACACATGTTTAATGAAGCAAATCTGTGTACACACATGGGTATGAATAAGAAAAGGTGTGTATAGTTTCTGCACCATGGTATTCTAAATACCAAGGGTCATTACCATAGTATTGACCCATGGTATTGAGCCCAAAAATGAATATTTGATCCCATCAAATAATACCATCAAAATTAGTGTGGTTTTGACCTGTGGTATTAGATAAGGGATAAGCTATATAAGGATATGAAGATCAAACAGTTTGTGGTGTGCAAGTGATGAATATTGCATGAATAGTTAGATCTGTAGAAAGTCTATATTTAATGGGATATTAATGATTTGCTTGCTTTGAAACTACATTTTCACCGAGGAATTTCATGATGGATCAGATCTAATAGATCTTAAATGACTATATTGATAATGGATTAGTTTGATATGTGATATTATGTCTCATGCATGATTATTCTATGTATTTTGAGATATGGGTATGTTTAAAGTTTTGTTGTGCAACGAAGGTTTGTGTCAATAATTGCAGATATTTATGTGGGTTTTTATAACTTGAAAAACACATACATATGATGGTTTTATGTTGGTAAGTCGTGTACCTATTCAGATCTGTACACGAGTTTCATTCCTGAAAACCACGTATAAGTTAGGGTTTTGTTGAAGAAGATGCTTGATCAGTCTATTTAGTCTTGTTGTATTTCTGTTGTCTATCAATGAAGTCTTACTTCATGATCTAGGATTAATAGTGACATTTGAAGATGAATTAATTGATGATTGATATGTTGAAGAATGATGATGCTACTAGTTGTATGTGATTGAAGATCAGTGACGGTTCTGTGATTATTTCAGAATGATTCAGTGGTTTTGTGTGTGACTCAGATTTTATTTTAGAATGATAATGATTCATTTTCAGGGTTTAGTCTTTTGATATCCATACATGGGTATGATTCAAGGAAGTTTCGTATATAAGCGGATTTTCTAAAGTAAAGTAGTGTATATATTCTAAAATTTTATTAATCATGGTTTTCAATTGATTCAGTAAGTTAATGCAGTATGTGGGTTCAATATTAGTATTTTGGTTACAGTGATATAACTTATTTGGTTGCTTGAGAATACATTGATTGATTTGGGTCTTAGTTGGTTCAGTGATTTGTTGATTCAGTTGGCTCTATGATTGGGTGATTTGTTGTAGTGATTAGTTTCAGTTTTGATATTGGGCTTAAATGATGGTAGTGGGCCCAATCTTAAAATTTGATGAAAAGTGGCCTACAAGTTGTGATGTTTTGTGTTAGGTTGTTATGAAACCATCTCACAAAAAGATAGAAAAGATAGATCAACACCTTAGAAATCAACCTCCTCGATGGGGCAATCTCCTTTAAATTACACAAATGAACAATTCTTCGATGATAAAAATGAAAAAATATCCTTTCTATATATAGGAGTCTAAGGGGTCACAATATAATCAAAGCCGACCTAACAATAATAATATAAGGGAACAAAAATAACAATAATGGGCTTCTATGGGGCACAATAATAACAATATGGGGACAATAGGGGCACAACAATAACAATAAGGACCTAACATGCCCCTCTCCTTCAAAAAAGTGTTGCCCTCAACACTTGAGTAGTTCTGGGTGCTTCTGTATAAAATTCTCATCCTCCCATGGAATCTTTAGTGAGTAAGTTCTTCCACTTGATGAGATACTCTAGAATTGATCGATTTTGTTGCTGTCGAGTTCTTGTTTCTGTGACTTCTTCAGGTTCCAATATGATTTTTATTTCCTCATCAAGTTCTGGAAATATTGTTTCTGTGACTCATACCGATCAATATCTCCACGCCAGCTCCCATCATTTCCCAGCTCAAAAGTTAGGCGTTCTCAACACGCTTGCTACTCGTGCATTAAGAATCACTGATGAGAAAAACTTTGCTATATTGAGGCTTCTGTGATCCATATCAAGTTTAAGAGAGATTCTTCCGACATAGATCACATGATGTTTCATTTGTCGACGCGTTTCGAACCAACTAGTGTGGTAAAAAATTTGCGAAGGAGAAGGCTCATCTCATGGATGTCTTCGTTAAAAATGGTTACAGTAGACACCTAGGTCAGAAAGCCTTCCTCAAGGCCCAAAAGGAGCCTTCAGTCCATAAAGATATTAAAGACCAGAGCCTGGGGGTTCACCTCCCCTACATCCAAGGAACCACTGATAGGATTGCCAGGATTCTTAAGAAGCAAAATATTCCCTTGACCTTTAGACCTCTTAACACCATCCGTAGCTCCCTACCATCTGTTAAAGATCCTGTCGACCCTAAAGACATGAAAGGTGTCTATGTCATTCCTTGTTCCTATGGATCCCCATACATTGATGAGACTGGTCATTCTATTAATCAGAGGATTAGTGAGAACTCGACAGACTTGAAGCATGGAAGGGCCAAGTCCTTAGCCCTTGTAGAGCATGTTGAGAAAACTAAACATCATGTTTGTATCAAAGAGGCTCAAGTTATCGTGAGAGTTGCACAATTTCACCATCGTAAATTTAGGGAAGCCCTTGAGATTAAGAAAATACCTATTAATCTCAATAGGAATTTTGGCTGGAAGATTAGTAGTTGTTGGATCCCAGCCCTTTTGGTCTTAGCCTCTTCTTCGTTTTTTCCTTGCCTTGCCCCTCTTTGTTTGTTTAGCTTTCCGTTGTTTTCATATGGTAACAATAGTTTAGTAATAATAATGTCATTCTTTTAATAACATTAGTCACTTTATTAACTAGTAATAATTAATTATTTACCCTAGACCAGTCTTATCAGTTTTATTAAATTAGTAATAATAATATTAATATTATTTAGTAATGGTGGAATTTTTACCAGAGAATGTTATTAAGATTAATAATGGTAATAATATCTATTTGAGGGTAATAATGATATCATTTTAGTCTCTTTAAATATAACTATTTAAAAAATAGTAACAATAGCAATAATATTCCTTTAATAAAATTAAAGGAATAGTTCCTTGCCTTGCCCCTCTTTGTTTGTTTAGCTTTCCGTTGTTTTCATATGGTAACGATAGTTTAGTAATAATAATGTCATTCTTTTCATAACATTAGACACTTTATTAATTAGTAATAATTAATTATTTACCCTAGACCAGTGTTATCAGTTTTATTAAGTTAGTAATAATAATATTACTATTATTTAGTAATGGTCGAATTTTTACCAGAGAATGTTATTAAGATTAATAATGGTAATAATATCTATTTGAGAAGTTAATAATTGGAATAATAATATAAAATTAAATTATGGTTTCTTTAAATATGATTTACCCTATGATTGAGGATTTTAATAAATATATATTATTATTCCATAAGATTAGAAAGTATTATACGAATTATAATATTATTTGAATAATTTATTTAACAAACCATGACCCTTCCCACTTGGGCCTGGGTCAAATCTAGTCGTTAGGAGTCTTTTTAACCATTGCCTGGTCAAATATAGTTGTTGGAAGGACCTGCTTTCCCTATTTAACTGATCGCTTAGATTTGTTCCTCATCTTGTCTTGACGATGAACCACACTAGTTGGTTCGAAACGCGTTGACAAATGATTCTCTATGTGATTTTGCCGAAATTATTCTCATAATAATATTGTTTGAACTGGGAGCTTATCACCTATAACCTTCTTTAAGCATGAAACATGGAAAACTGGGTGCACTTGGGAATATGTAGGAAGCTCCAATTTGTATGCCATAGTACCTATCTTTTGCAACACCTTGTACGGACCATAATACTTTGGTGATAATTTATTATCCTTCTTAGCTTGCTTGAGGGACATTTTTTAATATGGTTGTAGTCGTAGGAATACCCAATCACCTACTTCAAAACTTATTTTGTTGCGATGTTGATCTACCTGTTGTTTCATTCTATTATGTGCCAAAGTGAGATTATCCTTTAAGATTTGGAGATCTTGTTGTTGATGCTTGATGTGATCTTCTACTGCTTGAACCTTAGAATTTTCTCTTAAATATGATGTGATGGATGGTGGATGATATCCATAAAGTGCCATAAATGGGGTCATTTTTTCTGCAGTATGGAAGGAAGTGTTATACCACCATTCAGCCAGAGGAAACCATTTGACCCATCGTGTCTATTTATTAGATACACATCAACGAAGATATCCTTCCAAATATTTGTTTGATATCTCAATTTTCCCATCATATTGAGGATGATAAGATGAGCTATGAGCTAACTAAGTACCAAGACAAGAAAATAATTATGTCCAAAAATTTCCAGTGAAAATGGGATCTCTATCGCTTACAAGAATCTTTGGGTTTCCATGTAATTTTTGAATTGTTTCCATAAATGCAGTAGAAACTGTACTCGCTTTAAATGGATGAGATAATTCACAAAATTGTGCATACTTGGTAATTTTGTTAACTACCACCATGATAACACTCTTTCCGTCGGACTTGGGTAAAATTATGGTAAAATCCTTTGAAACCTCCTCCCAACATTGGCTTGGAATGGATAAAGGTTGTAATAGACTTGGGGCCTTAATTGTTTAAACTTTATTTTGTTGGCAAACCAAACATTCCTCCACAAACTTTTGAATATCTGATTTAAGGCCATCCCAAAAAAATTCCTTCTTAAGCATGTGGTAAGTTTTTAGAAATCCTGAGTGCCCTCCTAAGGGAGAGGTGTGCAATTCCATAAGAATATTTTGTTTGAGTTGGGAGTTCTAACATTGGTATAAGTGATATTTTTACCATAACGAATCATTTTTCCAGCTAAATGTATCAGATGTACTGGGTTCTTTCTGTATCTTTTGAATGATTTCCCACACTTCTTCTTCATTATACCATTCATCCCTTGCTTCGTTTATCCAATCTGGTTGGATAATAGAAATGGTGAAAAGAAATGCTTCCACATCCTCATCCTTTCTTGAGAGTTCATCTGCCACAACATTTTTCTGCCCTTTTTTGTAGATGATTTCAAAGTCATAACCCAACATCTTTGTGACACATTTTTTTTGTGCTTCTGAAGATAATATTTGTTCTAAAAAGTATTTAAGAATATCATGATCCGTTTTTACCTTGAAGTGTCTTCCCATTAGGTATGGTCGCCATTTCTTAAGTGCATGTAGTATTGCCAACATTTCCTTCTCATAAATAACTTTGTGTAAATACTTTCCTTTGATTGGACAACTTTCAAAAGGAATGGGTCTTTCTTCTTGCATTAAAACAACACCAAATCCATTTCCCGAGGCATCACATTCCACAATAAAGGTTTTTGTGAAGTCCGACGTAGCTAAGATCGGTGCTTGGCACATTTCCTCTTTAAGATGTTCAAAGGCCTTCTTTGCTTCTAGAGTCCATGAAAATGCATCTTTCTTCAATAATGTTGTTAGAGGTGCTACTATTCTCCCATAATTCTTAACAAACTTGCGGTAATACCTTATCAACCTGAGAAATTATAGCAGATGATTTATGGATGTTGGGATTTTCCATTCCTTAATGGTTTTAATTTTGCTAGGGTATGCCTTAACACCTTCATGATATACAATATGACTAAGATATTCCACCTCTTGTACTCCAAAGAAACATTTGGAGCTTTTTGCATATAATTTTTTTTCCTTCAATAGTTTGAGCACCCTGTCAACTGTTTAACATGATCCTTCCAAGACTTGTTGTAGATTAGTATATCATCAAAAGATACTAACACAAATTTTCTAAGGAAGGGTTTGAAAATGGAATTCATCAAACCTTGAAATGTAGAAGGTGCATTGGTAAGGCCAAAAGGAATGACCAAAAATTCATAATAACCCTCATGAGTTCTAAATGCCGTTTTTAGAATGTCTTTAGTCTTCATTCTAATTTGATGATATACCAAATGAAGATCCAACTTTGTGAAGTAAATTGATCCATGCAATTCATCCAATAATTCATCAATGACAGGAATGGGAAATTTATCTTTAATAGTGAGCTTGTTGAGCTCCCTATAATTTGGACACATGCGCCATGATCCACCCTTCTTGTGAACCAATATTACCGGAGCAGAGAAAGAACTTTGACTAGGTTGAATTATACTAGCCTCTAGCATTTCTGCAACCATATGTTCAATTTCACTCTTTTGGGCATAGGGATATCTGTAAGGGCTGATGTTTGGAGGAACACTTCCTAGAATCAAATGAATAGCATGATCATGATCACGAATAGGTGGGAGGCCTTTGGAAGTCTCAAATAACTTGGAATGATTGTCCAATACTTTTTGGAGATCTGGAGAAATATATTATTTCAATGTGGGAACCTATAACAAACATAATTGTGTAGGTTTTAACCCCGTACAAAAATTACCTGCATACGAATTCTAAATCACAAGAAAAATAAAAATGCAAGAGCATAACACATAAAACACATATACACTGAGATTTCCCACTGGATCCCAAAACCGAGACTACTAGCTTGATTTTTCATTATGTTCCTTTAATCGTTACAATACATATTTATACATGCTGAAGCAACCAAAACCATGGACCGAAAACCATCGCGTCCAAAAAAACATGTCCGAAAATCATGCACAAAACCATAGGATACATGCCGAAGCATCCAATACCATGGACCAAAAACCATCGCGTCCAAAAAACATGTGTGAAAATCATGCACAAAACCATAGGTGGGTCCGCCAAACCTAACATAGGGTCCAAAACCAAAATTTTCCGGGGCGGCTGCCCCGGACCCCATAAAGTGGGGTTACGGGTACCCCTCAAACCCCCTGTTAACTATGTGGAAAGAATATAACACAACCCAACAAGCGTTAACAACATATACAACACATTTTTGTAATCATATGTATTATAACAACTAAAATAGTTCAATTGTTTTAACACAAGTTAAATAAACATGCATTACAAGTGCTCAAAGAATAGTCTTACAAAAAAA
>APFE031290136.1:0-10424 GCA_000404065.3 Pinus taeda
TTTTTTTTGGATAAAACTCTTTCCCAAAAATAAAAATCTTAAAAGACACATTTTTGGAGATTTTTATCACCACTATGAAATGAAATGAATTTTTTTTAACGTCCACGAAATTAGATAGCTTCCTTGTTTTTTTGCCTTTTGCAATTCAATCCTCTTATTATTCAAATTAATGATGAGTTGACCCAACCTTTAATAGTCCCCTCACTGAAAAGACAATGCTAAAAAACCAATATTAATATACTCATTCCAAAATGAAATGTTTTTCTAATTTCATTGCACTGCTAAAGAACCAATGTTAACATACTCATTCTAAAATGAAATGTTTTCCCAATTCCAATGCCTCACACGTGCAAAAAGTACACCCCATTCTTCCCAAGCATCTTTAGGTCTTTTCCATCGCCCTATTTCAAGTTGTAGTTGATGCGAGTTAGTTCTTAATTAAGCAATAAAAACATTGTAGTTGATGCGAGTTAGTTCTTAATTGAACAATAAAAATAACCCAAAATGTGAATTAGTTCTTAATTGAACAATAAAAATTAACCCAAACTTTACACTATAATTGATGCGAGTTAATTCTTAATTGAGCAATAAAAATAGCTCGCACCATAAATATCTAATTGTTAAATAAAACTGATCACTTTTCTAAAAACCCAATTCCAAAATATGATCCTGTATTTATATAAAAACTAAGGCAATCGGGTTGTCGAATACAACTGGTCAATTTACTAAAAACACAATTCCAAAATGTGATCCTCTATTTAGGGGAGGGACGCCATTACCTGTGCGCCCTCCCCTCCACCTGGCGAACAAGCACGTGGACGGCACGCGGCGGTGTACGACACGCTTCCAGCTTGGAGAGCCACCTATTCTGCAGTGTGTCAACCATTAAAACTTCACCTGCCGACCTCCCGCCCACTCGTTTCCGCCTTTACGCCGCGATGTGTGGTTTGCCTGTGGGTTTTCTGTTCGGGTCCGATGTTTGTTCGAAGCCCTCCGTCGACGATGGCGTGGGAGGGCTCCATTACTTGCGCATGATGTCTGCCATGGTTGAGCTCATGTCCGCCATTGCTTTCTTGCACGAATCCATGGTTGGAACAGGGTTTCTGTTGTTCTTGTGGTTTTCCGCCTGCAATTTCTGTTTAGTCTGGACCGCTGGTGGTTTAGGGTTTCCTGGGTGGTTGTTTAATTCGTGCTATTTGTTGTTTGGGGAGGAGCCAGTACCAATTTACAGGTAATTGCAGGTTTTGGTGGTATTTTGTGTGGTTTTTTGGTTTTTTTTTTCTCCATTTGCTCATTTGCTCATTTTTCCCACTTGTTGCAGGTGTGGCAAGTCCGGCGAGCGCTGGAGAAGGTCCACCGAATGTGTGGTGAGCTCTGGACTTATGGCTTCTATCCAGTAGGATTTTAATCCTACCAGCCATTTTCTGAAGTGTTTTTCAACACCTCACCATGTGTTTCTCAACACCTCACCTAGTTTATTGTATTTTTTGTTAAATTTGGATATAGGTTTTGGGTTTTGTCAATTAAGCCATGGGATGTTGTTGGGTTTTGAGAAAAGTAATACCTGTATATAAAGATAGAGTGTCTCTTTTTTTTTGTCAAATGTTAACCTGAAAATCTTGAAAAGTTGTTGTACTTCAGAATCTCCAAGTTATCGTCTTATAGCACTATCTTTTACCTTGCGTATTGAATTTAAGTGCTTTATAAGTCTCTATTCCCATCTCTATTCTCTTCTCTTGGAAAGGCTTCACAAACATTTCTAAAAGCAGGTTTGTTATTTGTAGCAGCCCTTTGGTTTTGTCAAAGATATAATTTATTGGCAACTTTGAGTAGTAGCCCTTTGGTTTTGTTGAAGGTATAATTTATTGGCTGCTTTGAGTACCACTCTTCAGAGCAGTTATGTTGTAACCTTTCTGGCATTATGTTGTAACCTTTCTGGCATTTTGTTTTTGGAAGTTACCCTTGGGGTTTTTTATAACAGAAATAACTCAATTATTGCTGATGTTTCTTTCCTTTTTAACTTTTTTGAGCTACATATTATGGTGTATGGACACCATTTAATGCTAGCTAAGAGCCTTGGCTTTGGTGTGACAAGAAGTTTAAAATTAAGAAAATTGGATTCTAATGGCAGCTCGGTTTTGGTTACCATCTCCAAAGCTTACAGCTAGTGTGAGACTCGGAACATACGAAAATGATGTTGTAGCTTTTCGATGTTAAGGTCTTGTGCTTTTTTTTGATATAATGGTGCTAAATATAAATAGGGCTTGCAGTCTGACCATTTCAGCTGCAAAATTGAGAACAGTTTCCATGTCAGACACCCTAGTAGACATATGACTCAACAAATTGAAACATCTAAGTAATCTGTCTAAAAATGCTTACCGAATATACAACCAACAGACCAGATGTCTACAGGTGTAGAGTAGTGAGTAGCCCCCAGAAGAACTTCAGGAGCCCTGTACCAGAGAGTGACAATCTACAGCACGAGCCCACTAGTTTGTCAAAGGAGAAAGAACCTTGTCATGATAATGATAAGAAAGATTTCTCCACCCTCAACCCTTTTTTATTCCTTTGTAATATAGAAAGCTATGAAGGTAAGTTTTATGAAGAGGATATATAAAGTTACAAGCAATAACACACTCAACACTGTAACTCCCGAAATTGAATCCAAACTTGTTATTGCATTAAATTTTATGTTGTTTGATCGAGAGGTCTAACAAGCTCTGTAAAGGGTTGCTTCTGAAAGGCCAAGCAAAGGGTCAAACCTGGTCTTACGTCCCCACTCTAGAAAGAAAAGGGTTACAAATACGATTTGAATCCTCAGCCTATGACAGTAATCCTATATGTCCAAAAACCCTAAACCTCTTCCCTTATACCTGGAAGTTAAATGGTATACACTATGAAACATAAACAACCAAAATCAGGAACGACCAAATTCCCTGCTAAACCCAGAAGCAAATGTGGACTATTCCCAAAATATGAATACAGAAAATGTGAGTCTGACATGCTCTGCAAAGGGTTGATCCTAAAAGGCCAAATCGTCCAACAAGAAGTTGAACACCCGAAACCTCTAACCTTAGTGCTAAAAATTAGATATTATTCACCAAGAAACTAGAACCAAACTGTCTCTAAAATCAGCGAGGACAAAATTTCTACAAAAACCAGTAGAAAATGTGGAAAATGCAATTAAAGCACTCACCTCATGTGTATATTTCTTAACAGGAATTGTAAATGCTCTTCCGAGACACTTGCGCTGCTGGGTGATGTGGGGCTTCGCTTATCCACCAGGAGATTGTGAGGCTTCAGGTCCCTGCCATATTATAGGCTGCCTTTCAATATTGGAGCGTGAACATAGAATGTTTTAATGACATCCTATTCCTCCTTGGATATCCTTTGCACTTATGGGAATTTTCTTGTGTAACCAAATTCCTCCATGATAGGTTTGCAATTGTAACAACCTTACACTCTTTATCATCATCAAAGAGTTTCCAAAACATGGGATAGGCAAGAGGATGGTGATATTGGATTTGAATAAGCGATTGAATGACATGAAAATCTTGGTCTTCACATCCTTCAATTTAAGTGCTTCGGATTTTGAGTTTAGATGTGCCCAAAGAGATTATTTTATGTTCGAACTCATGTAATTTGACAAATCTGGCCCTATTGACTTATCTTTTATTGTTTCAACTGCCTTTCGAGCTTCTGTACCATTCCATATAATTTATTAGTGCTTGCAGTAGCTTGGGATAGGTTCCTAAAGACTATCTCCCATGTCTGCCTATGCCATTCATCTATCACATGCTTTTTGTTCGTTTCCTTGGAACAAATCTTAGCTCAATTATTTTAAAACTATATGTGACTACATATTTGATTATATTAAAATCAGATTTGTTGGATTTATTTACCTATTTATGGTTGAGAATTTATTTGCAGCTCTGTGTCTTATTATCTCAGTGTTTCAGGTTTTATTCAGCAAATATAAATAATAATTACTTCAAAAATGAAGAAAATGACTTCAAAGAGTCCACTAGTTCCAATTGTAACTCTTTATGATCTTTGTGGAGTACATATGTTGTGTAGGCTTTAAGTTTAGTTCAGCTTTGGTTTTAAGCTATTGTTGTGTATTAACCTCTTTCTGTATTCAATAGAAGATGGATGTGTTTGAGAGTTAAGATATTTTACAGAAGTATGTGCTTGTAGGTAAGCTTACTTAGATCTAGGTTATTCTTTCAAAGTTGAAAAACTTCTTACAGTGGCCTGCTTTCTATGATCCTTGTTGACTGCAATGAATAATTAGATCTGAAGCATATTGCTACTGTGACTTAATAAATACAATAAGACAATAATAATAATCCCAAGACCATTGCACATTGACCATAAGAGGCTAATAAAGTCATATGTTTTTCTGTTGGTGACTTTCCAAGTGCTTTTATAAGGTATAGTATATGTTTTTTGATATCTGAAATATGCTTTTCGAGATCTGGTGTACTTGTTTCAGTAAGAAGAAATCAATTTGCTAAGGTTTAATATCCATAGGAAATCACTTATCAGTCTTGGGAGCATCATTTTGAAGCTAATGGTGAAGTATTAAGTGGTTTATTTTGTGAAATATTGTTCATCTTTGTAGTGGAAAAAGATGCCCCAAGACATAATATGAATTGACATAACAATTTCAAAAGGGGAATAAGTATCTAAGTTATCATTGTAGCATCTTTTGTGGACTGATATCATCTCTCTTAAATATTTTAGAGGTTGGTGTATTTTTTGAGCAATTGGTTTCAGGTCTAACTATTATGTTTGCATCTTTTAGGTGACAGACTTCATTGGTTTCTCTTTTTGTCTTTCTTATTTGAGCGTTGCATGTTTGCATCTCATCTCATTGCAAAACATTACATTGACATTCTGATTTGTATTTTTCATATAACACAACATGTCCTAGCTACTCTTCGGGAATATTAACTCTTGCATAATATATCGTTCCTATACTTATCATCGTTCCAAAATTGTTGCATTATTAAAGTAGAGAAGGAATCTTATAGAAGTCAGATCTAAAATTAACATAAAGGTGACTTTTGTGCATGGATTTTAGTTTCTAAATTAGCTACTTTCAGTTGAGGGTTGTTAACATTTACTTTTCCTTCCACACCATCGTCTTGGAGATAGGCTTGTGGATGTGAATGAACTTAGTAAGCGTGTCGATTAATGATTTTGAGATTGTGTGCATGTGGATGATTGCTTCAGCTTTCCTCATCATTTGAAAAAAACAATAGATCCCAAGTAGTTCAGTAGGTATTTGTCCTCTTTAATCTGTCTATTGTCGGGGAAAAGGTCAAATTATAGTAAGGGACCTAGCAGGATATGAGACATGGAACCTAACTGGATGGTTTCTTCTTGTTGATGATTACTTCCTCATCATCTAAAAGAACTGCTAGATCCGAAGCATTTCAGGCATCGTCCTACTCTCAGGCATCGTCACCCCTAGCTTCCTTTTCAGTTTCCATTCATGTTGTTGCAATGGACCATGCCACTATACAGGTGTATGAAGGATCACATCGACATATCCTCCCTCTCATTCTCTTAGCTCTAGATGTTGTAGGTAAGCTACTTAGATCTAGGTTATTCTTTCAAAGTTGAAAAACTGCTTACAATGGCCTGCTTTCTATGATCCTTGTTGACTGCAATGAATAATTAGATCTGAAGCATATTGCTACTGTGACTTAATAAATACCATAAGACAATAATAATAATCCCAAGACCATTGCACATTGACCATAAGAGGCTAATAAAGTCATATGTTTTTCTGTTGGTGACTTTCCAAGTGCTTTTCTAAGGTCTGGTATATGTTTTCTGATATCTGAAATATGCTTTTCGAGATCTGGTGTACTTGTTTCAGTAAGAAGAAATCAATTTTCTAAGGTTTAATATCCATAAGAAATCACTTATTAGTCTTGGGAGCATCATTTTGAAGCTAATGGTGAAGTATTAAGTGATTTATTTTGTGAAATGTTGTTCATCTTTGCAGTGGAAAAAGATGCCCCAAGACATAATATGAATTGACATAACAATTTCAAAAGGGGAATAAGTATCTAAGTTATCATTGTAGCATCTTTTGTGGATTGATATCATTTGTGCTTAGCTCACAAATAAAACTGCTTTACAACCAACCAAGCTGTTGTTGGCTGTTTAATGTAGTGAATGCATAGAACCATAATTTTGCTAGCGTTTCAAAGAAATAAACAACCTAGGTTGTAAGCCAGAATGTTTCTGTGACAAGAAAAAGACATAATCCATCCAAAATCCACATCATAATGTGGTTACAACCAAAAACATATGACACCCCTATTTTTTATGGCCCTGAGAATCTTGAGTGTGAAAACTCCCCGAGTTACCTTCTTGAGCCAGGTAGGTTGGCCTACCTGTCAAGGGTTGGTTAGGAAATGGTTGATTGCTGCCATATGATTGACTGCAATTTGCAGCTTCCAACCATGGAGGTATTGAGTACCCATACCTCACATTTTCACTATTGACCCTTGCATTAAGTGGAGGTGTGTAATGAGCATACATAGAATTGGCACCAACTCTAGTAGGAATAAGGCAAGTGGGAAACCCTTAGTTTGATAGTGAGGCACTTGAATGTTTATGAGATCTTGGAATAATGATGTATTATCTGCAATGGAGTCCAATGAGTTTGAAATAATCCTGGTTTCATTAGCTATTCTTGTATCATTGTCAACCATATTGATCATCCCTTGTTCCTTTTCAAGCATTTGTTGTGCCTTTCATTTGTCCTTTTCCTGTCTTGCCATTTGCTTTTGTTGGTCCTTAACTTGCCTTGCTTTATATCTTTCAATCCTTTCATCTGCTCGACGTTGTGCTGCAACAATCCCTACTGCCTTCTTCTCCTTGACTAGATCCTTCTTTTTCTGTTTTAATTCTTTCATTTCAAATTTATTTTTTTCAGACTCAACTAACAGGTTAATATAGTCCTCTGAGGTGAGTAACTGTGAGCTTCGGCCCAAACAAAGACTACCTGGTGCACCTTGCTTTTTTTTCATTTATACTCTCTGTACTGGTAGCTTTAGGAACCGTCCAAGTGTCTTCTCCACCCCTCCCACCTGCATTTCATTGCTTGGTACTTCCCTTTCAGTATCTGTTGGAACTGATTGAGCTATATCATTATCTTCATTTGATGCCTCATTATGTCCTTCATCTTCTTCCATTGATCTATTGTCCACAGAAAATGAACAATTTCACTGTTCAATTCTGTTGGTTGTGAGGGCATGTTCATGCTTTCTTCATTGGTTACTGAGACACTATGTGCATTCATATTGATCATTGCTTCGGCTAGCCATGAAGGTGGGGTTACTTGGCTTGGCAATGTCAATTAGTCATTGTCAACTGCATGTTCAACAATATCATTAAGAATATCAGCAACAGGAATTTCATGTTCTTGAGTTGGTGGAACGATCTCCATGTTACTGCAAATTTGTTCATTGTTATATTGTGTTTCACATACAGTTTCATCATCTTCAGCATATAAGTGTCCTTGAGACAAGGAAATGATATTACCAACTACAACAACATCATCTTGGTCATCTACTTCTTGCACTTCAACACCTGTTTGGGCATTCCCTTCTTCCTGACCATCCACATGAAACCCTTGGCTACAACCAGTATCATGCATAAGAGCATCATAGTTCAGTGGTCAGATTCCTGTCCTCCTAAAGCCAGCCTTGATATTTGACAGTGTCAAAGCCCTTTTAAAAGCTTTACTTGCAAGCTTTGCTAGCTCAAACTTTTTCACCTCAACCCCTGGATTCTTTGTTATCCATGCAGCGCGCTCTGACCTGAAATAGTTCTTGAAAGGGCCAAACACACTAACATCAAGGGGTTGCAGTCTATGAGTGGTATAAGTTGGCAATGTCAATAGGTCGATACCTAAATTGTTTGCTTCCTCAATTGTTTGTACAACCATGTGGCTCCCATGGCCATCTAATATCAAAAGGTGTGCGTTATTAGGCGAGACGCCACCTGGTACCGATGTAGCAAAGTGAAAAAGCCAACTTAGAAACAGTTCTTTAGTCATCCATGCATGGGGATGTACAACCATGCATGCACCTAGTTCACAGTTCTGTATATAGTTTTTCAGTTGATTTTTACCTTTGAATAGATAAAATCCTGGGATTGAAGTACCAATTTCATTGACACAACATAAAATAGTTATCCACTCCTTGATCTTGGGAAAAATCTTTGGCACATTTCGGCTCCCTCTTTTGGCAATTACCCGCATGCCACAATTCCTCCCTGCCTGTAAACCTGTTTCATCACAGTTCCATATATGGTTTGCTCCATAAGAATGTTTATTGTAAGCACTAGAAAGTGTGTCATAGAACTTTTGCACAACTGCAGGGCGCAAATTTAATGCTCTGTCTCTGTCAAGGCCCTCAACAGTACGCAATACAAGTTCTGGATGCCTCTTTTTAAACCCAAACCACCATGATTTACCAGGAAACCCATCTTTGAATGGGTTTGGCCTCCCTTGACAAATTTGAGCAACTGTTGATTTGAGTTGTATCAACTCTAGCCCATGTCCCAGTTGGGCCATCTCTTTACACCACTCAACCACCTCAACCTCCTCCTCCTCAGTCATAACTATAAGAGGCCCTCTACGTTTTGTATGAGTCAGTCCATTTATCCAATAATGTATTGATGAGGGAGGAATACCATGTTTTTTTGGAGATGCCCGAACTGAGTATCCATGAAACTCTATGTCTTCAATTGCAACTAACATTTGTTCTTTTGTCCATCCTCTTATAGCACTGATCTTTTTAGTTGAGCTTGCCCCTTGGATTGTTGTTGATGGTGGTTCTGTGGCTGATGGTGTGTTAACATGAACTGCTGTCACATGGTCATCCTCAACAATGTTCCCTGGTGCATTGTTGGCATTGACATCTACTGGCCTGTCATCATCAGACGATGTGCATCGCAGCTGCACCCCTTGTCACTCTCCTGCCACTTCTCCTTGTACGAGCAAAGTAACTTCCTTTCGCCATAGATGCAACAACCTGTAAAATTATTGCATGCATTTAGACATTAGAATATTTGTAAATTATGCTTTATTACTTCTGCAAAAATACTTTTCCTTTATTACAGGAAATTATCAACATGTATGTTATAGGAAATCGAATTGCATTACTTATGTTACAGGAAATCGAATTGCATTACTTCATAGTCTCTCATTGCAAATTACTTCGTAGTCTCTCAATTCCCTGCTTGTTCATCAGTTTAGAAACTTTAATATTGATTCAAGTAGGATTCTATGATAGTTGTTTCAACTATCATTTTCCATTTTTTTTGCTGTTTGGCATTGCCAAAAATGTCTCAGTACTGCAACTTCTCTATAGAGGTGGGGGAGACCAGAACGATATTGGAACCCTTGAGGATGGCTTGATACTCTGTCTATCCCATTAAGGGTTCAGTGGTGAAGTGGGATTTGTTTTTGTAATGGAGATGAAATTGTTTTGTGTTTCTGATGTTGTTTCTTGTTGATGTGGCTTAGATTCATTTGAAATGTTGTTTTTTGCATGTATTAATAACCTTACAATGGATCGGGGGTTTTGATACATAACCTAAGTGTTTTTGCTTTAAACCCTTGTAAATCTATCTATGCCAGATTCCTTGAAGAGTCCACTAGTTCCAATTGCAACTCTTACTTTCAACACCTTTATACAGCTAAACCAATGAGGTATGTAAACATGTATGAATTACGTCATTCTCCTTATGCCTGTTAAAGATTAGGGAATACAAGTAAAAAGCAGGTCTATTCAATATCTACTTACCCTATAGAGTAGAGTGTAATCATTACTAATGGTTGAATAAGTGCCATAAGTAGAACCTTGGACATCAAAGTAATGAGGAAACAAAGATTTTGTTACATTAGGATATGTGTATACAGTGATTACAGTCTATCCATATGTATTGATTATGGAGAGAATGGTACTCTATATACCAATAAGAAAAAAAGTATTTATATAATAGGAATGACTAAGAGTGAGAACCCCGGGATATCATGTTGTATATTGATTAGCTTGTCACCTTTGTACCTTATCTAAGCTTATGACAAGCTATGGAATTAGAACACAGTAGTTACACATGACTCTTTCTAACCATGCTTGTTTACCTAATCACTTGCTTGTCTCATTCTCATTACACTCGGCATAAGTAATAGCACATGTCTCATTCTCATTACACTCGACATAAGTAATAGCACAAATATTTTATAAGTAACATCATCTAAAGGTTGACCTATCAGTACTAACCTAAAAAATATATGTATAGATATGATAAAGTACGTGTATCACAGGTTGGTTATCTCCCTAATAGATTGGACTCCGCTTTAATATAGATATAACATATGTAATTATACA
>APFE031290138.1:0-11573 GCA_000404065.3 Pinus taeda
CATTATTAGTAAAAATTAGTTTTATAATTGTTGGAAATTAGTTTTGTAACCAATTCAAGAACCATTAGTCCGAAGAAAGGGATAGAAGTATGAGAAGTAAATTTTGTATAGGTTGAGATTTTGCAAGTCATGAGAACAATGTAATGAGAAAATTTCTTGGAAATTGAAGAATAAAAACCATTTTTTATTCTTATTCTTGGGGTAAATTGCAACATTATGTTCTTTTTCTATTTGTCATTATATTTTCTTTTACTCGTATGAGTGTAAAGTATCAACATAATTTTTTTTCCAGTTTTAACGATGAATTTACTTTTAAAATGTACTCATTTTATGTTTTAAAATGTCTTAATGGGAGCTCCCCCTACCAAAAATTCCTTTATATTTCTAGTCCTTTCACCATTCTTGCTATAGGGTTTATGTTCATATTCTTAAATTCCTATGTTATAAAACAATGTCCCTCTTCATATTTCTTTTAGCCATCTGTTTAATTTAAATGTTGAAACCTCCATTTGTCTCATCTAATCTAGTTTTTAAAGATAGGTTTTTGAACTAGATTATTCATTGCAACTCTCATGGTCTCTTTCTCTTACCATCCATTTAAAAGTTTTTATTAATTTCTAGTACATGTCTTGGGAACTCATTCCTTTGCATCTATGAATTGTCTCTAGGGAGACAACATCAATTGGTGTGGTTGTCAGGGATGAAATTGAAATTTTTTCCTTGGAAATTGAAAATTTCAAGAACTAATTTTGAAGGAGACAAAATTAGTGTTTGGTTGTAAATCCTCACCAACTCCTTTCATCTTTGGCATTTAATTTTCAGGGTTTTCAAATCGAAGTTCCTTCAATCATAGATAACAAATTTTATCCACTGGATTTTTCTTGTATTGCTAGTTATCCTCATCATGTGCCTGCATTTCATGAGTGAAATGAGTATCTACTAAGATTCAACAGAGATGTAGATGAAAGTACAACTCATCACCTTTAGGATTTTCATGAATGCATGGAGCAACATGGGATCATACATGAATACATTTTGATGAAAATATTTTTCTATTCCATGATGCAAGTGATTGGTACAAAACTCTACCCCGTTCAAGCATTTTTCTTTGAAAAAAGATCATACATCATTCAACTTTGTTTGCAGAACTTTATATTCACAAGAGTTTATTTCTGAAGACTTTTGTGAGTATTATGATTTTGAAAACACTTTCAAAGCTCATGATAATCTTGTTGAAGAAATTGATTACAACGAACATTAAGACTTGTTGGTGAATGATGATAATGTATTAAGCACTCAAGGGGAACATAGCTAAGAAGAATTTGAATGCAAGAAAAAATATTTTTCGGAAAAAGGTTTTGGGTAGTTGAAAGGAGATTTTTCTTTAGAAACCCTACAAAAAGAAGATTTATAAGCATGTTTAAATTAACTAATAGAACACTGAATATGACAAAATTTCAGACCTGCACCAAAAATCACCGCTTAACAGTCAACAAAACACAAAAATTATTGCGCTACAAGTAAATCCTCATAGATCTTATCTTGTTCATTTTGAAGGAGACTTTTTTTTGAATCTTATGATTCATAACAAGAACAAGCTATGAGTACATGTCAAACAAAACCACAAGAAAAGACCGAGGCTCCTCCTTCAAAGGTAAACAACTGATAAAATGATGACTTGTACTCTACTTTGAAAAAATATCAGTTTGTTGCAGAGGACTTAAAGTTCAAGAATAAAAAAATAATGATGATTGTATTATAAAAGAAGATATCTCTGTGTGGCCCAAAGAATTATTGATGAAATTTTTTCATAATATACATCAACCAATTGCTACAGAATTCAAAGAAAATGAAGCTATTGATAATGTTGATTTCTTTTCTAATGTATTTTACGATATTGTAGCAAATTATATGGAAGACATGAGCAATCTAAGAATAAAATAATTTCTACTGGAAATTTTTTTTTTTTTTTTTTGGATATGTATTAACTCTTGTGGATTATTTTATTTTTCTCATATTACTGCCTCTTTTTAAAGTTCAATAGGGAGTTGCATTAAGTACCTTGATGCTTTCTTGGTACCATTGAAAAACTGATTTCTGATGACTGTTACATAAAGGTCTTATACACAAATGAGATCATTTTCTAAGCATTTTCTTTTTAGCTTTTACAAGTTTTTATTCCATTATTTTAGGTGGAGAATAAAGATCAAAGTTCCATAGAATAAAAGTTTCAGTGAGATTTAACCTTTCATTCTTTTAAAAAATGCTCGAAAATAATATTAGAATTTGAATCCATGCCCAACAAGGATATTGACCTGTTGTTCATAGTGCCTTGCAAGCAAAACACTGCTCCCAGTTGGTGTCAATGTTGTAACCAAAATTTGTAGAGTAGAAGTTTGGTCTAGGGATAGAATTTTCTATTTGTTGGAGCTCAATTTTGTACACCTAAATTGCCAAAAAAAAATCGTAGACAAACTCAGGCAAGGGAACAAAGTTAAAATGATAGTGTACAGGATTGTTGTGTTGCAATGAAAATATGTTGCCACCTACAACTAATAGGAGAATGATTTTCACCTACAGCAAGATGAATGACCACCTTCAAAAACTAGGATGAAATCAAGGTTGAATTTTTGCCTTATCCAAGCCAAAGTTCAAGGAATATTACTATTTCAAATGGTGGTACAAAATTAGACCATGTTGTTGGGGCTAGAAAAGTCTTGAAGAAACCTTAATATGAAAGAAATACTTTCAAATATGTGTTCAAGCTTGAGTGGTTTCCAACACAAGGTGTAGGCATGTGTTTCTCTTGTACATTTTCTCTATATACCAAATCCAAATATTGAGGATCCTCGAGGTTGCATATTTTAGGAGGAAAAATGAAATTAAATGTGTTTATATATTTATCCAATGGAGAGAGATGCATATTTGTTTACTAAGTTAAAGAATTTTGAGCTTTAAAGCTAGAATGTTGGAGCATGCATATCTTTCTTGAATCTTTTAACATTTTCCAAGAACCTTAAGTAATCAACTTTTAGCAATCTTGGTGAATGTGTGCAAATATTAATGTGAAATTCAAAATTAGTACATATCAATACAAAGTTGCATACGAGAGTTGCAATATTAATTTTCATGCAATCCTTCATGTACAGGTATAAGTTCATCTTGTTGAGCTCTAAGACTAAAGTTGTGTGGAATCAAATGTAAAAGCTTCATGTAGACAATCAAGTTGAGGTTATAGAATAAGCCACCTCTGTGATTTTAGGTTTAATGAGAGAGTGATAATAAATTGGTGAAGGTTTTTCATGAGAATTTATTCAAAAAAGCAATTTTGCTACAAAAGAGGAATATGACAAGGTTAAAATTGCCTATCTTTAGGTGACTCATCATCATTGTCATATTTCTCAGGGTGGAAAAATGGATGGATGGAACTCGAATAGTATTTTGCGATTAAGAGAGTCTTCTTAAACATTTCCAACGTTCCAACGATCAATAAAACGAATAACCATACCACACTAGCATTATTGCAACTGAAAATGGAGTTGTGGGCGTTACAAATGTTTTTTTATTGGTACAGTAACACTTATTTTTAGCAAACAATGAAGATCATCTATCAAATTTGCAATTAAGTCGGTGAAAGACTGAGTTTTCCTAGAAATAATGTTTTACATTCCATTGGTGGTTTTAACAAATTATTTAAAAAACGCAGAGGTCCTTAGACAACGGATTTTAAATACAGTTTCTGAGCAAACGGCGGAAGATTTTGAAAAACCGCGACGTGGGAGGTTTTAAAATTTTATATATGTTTTGAGCGAATTTTCTTGTTCTTCCAACACCCAGTTTTTGCAGAAAAGCACTACAGAGTTATTTTTAAAATTGACACACCAATGAACAAACAACTTCAAAAATGGTTGCAGAATATGTCCTGGATTTTTATTCGGCATTTTAGATGGTTGAAGAATATGTCCTGGATTTCTATTCGGCATTTTAGATGCACTGTGTGGCAATTCCATGAACAATTAATCATCATAAACTAAAGCTTGGAATCTAATTACCAAGAAGCTGAGAGAGTTGGAAGAGATGGGTTGCTGACAGAATGCTCTTTATATGTTGACATGAAAAGACTTCCTTCCCTGTTGCCGAGTATAAAGAAATGCAGAAAAAACACATAACCCACTTAATATGTTGTTAGAGTGTTTCAGATATGGTGTTTCTACCATATCTTGCAGAGTTAAGATTCTTGTACGGTACTTTGAAGAGGAATTGATTGAGAAAAAATATGTATTGTGTAATGTTTGTTTCAATGGGGCACCCAAATGTGAAAATTTGAGGTAGGAATAGACTTTGGTAGAGAGGATTTGGACGTACATTACAATATATTGATTCTATTAGAGGTATTGGCAATGGTGTAGTGCAAAATCAGGGAAGCGTGCTCACGGTCAGGTACCGAGAGCCTATAGTTCTTGGTCTAGAGTTTCTGAAAGTTGCAGTAGCCAGGAAAGCTTGGATGGAGTACATATTTTATACTTGCATATGCTCCAAACAATGAAAATACCAAAAGTTAGCCTTTCAAAGAAGTCGTGATTGGGGTAGGAGTTGGGAAAACCTAGAAATTCGATAGTAATACCTGAAAGGTGCCGGAGCATTCAATGGCCATAATGTCTCATCTCTAGATCCAATGGTTTTCCAGTGGTGTGAAATGCTAGGAAGATCAGAAGGAGGAGGCCCCCGAAAAAAAGTTTTCCAAAATCGCCTACCTTCAGATCGACATTGGACATGCATTCCGGTGGGTCTCCAACATTTTGTGCAAACCGTAGGAGAACACCCCTGGAAGCAGTTTCTTGTTTTACAAAACCACGAGTGATTTACATCTGGATGATGAAAGATGGGGCCCATATTTCCTTTTTCCTGGATTCAAACGTCATTATAAATTATGATTATTCAAAAGTCCAAACTATGTTAAAATGTAGTTGTTTGATCAATAAAGTGGGGAACATAACTTAAAATTATATATGTTACCTATATAATATTAAATTTCATAATTGTATTATTTAAAAAAGGGGTCATTAATATTATATATTTGATTATATATAATATTAAAGTTTCAAAGTGTTAATATGATAAGTGAGGCCACGTATTATTAAAAAAAGGGTTCTTTATAACCCTTTAAAATTAGTTTTGTAACTGATTCAAGAACAGTTAGTCATAAGGAAGGGTTTGAAATGTGTAATTCATGAGACTAATATAATGACAAAATCTTTTGGAAACTAAAAAATAAAACATTTTTTATTCTTATTTTGGGGGTTAATTGCAACATTGTACTCTTTTCTATATTTTTCATTATGTTTTCTTTTATGGGTATGAGTATAATGTAGCGACATATTTTTTAAAGTTTTGATTACAAATTTATCTTGAAATTGTACTTATTTTTTGATTTAAAAGTCTTAATGTGTACTCCATCATGCCAAATATTTTTTCATATTTCTAGTCCTTTCACCATTCTGTCTATAGGGTTTGGGTTCATATTCTTAAATGCCGAAGCTCTAAACGATGTTCCTCTTCATATTTCTTCTAGTCATCTCTTTATTTTAAACACTACAACGCACATTTGTCTCGACCAATCTGGTTTTTAAAGATACGTTTTTGAACTAGATTATTCATTGCAGCTCTCATGGTCTCTTTCTCCGATCATTCATTTAAAAGTTTTTTTCAATTTTAGTAAATGTCTTGGGCACTGGTTCCTTTGCAATTAGTAACTATCTCCATAGAGACAACAAGGTCCAAGGAAAGTGTTGTAACTTGGTGATAGATGGTGGGAGTATGAAATATTTAGTATCAATTGAATTTATGGAGATGAAACTTAACCCCGTGGGCCATCCAAATCCTTATAGAGCCTCATGGTTGAAAAGGGGACAATAGGTGGCTAGGGTTGAACAATGTCTATTGAATTTACAGATTGGAAGTCTTCAGGAACAAGTGTTATGTGATCTATGCCACATACTTGTGAGAACACCATGGATGTTTGATAGGCAAGTTTGTCATGATGTTATGCTCTTGAACTATGAGAAATTGCAGAATACTAGAAATCCAAAGAAATATAGCCTAGAATATAGAATAAAATGAGAAAAAATGACAAGTATTTGATTATTCAGAAATATATTCAATGTTCACTTGCCTCTTCAAGGGGTCAACCTCGAGCAAAGCAGAGCTCAATTACAATAAGAATAGATGATCTTTCCTTTCCTAAGTAATATTATTTATAGCTAAATGACAGCCAAAACCCTAACTACTAGTAGTCCCTTGCATAACATAGGTTAACCACTTTATTTATTAACTATGGCCCATTTACAACTAACTGTGGTCCCTTTTCTCTAATGGGGGTCAACCACTTACAATTGTTAATGCGGGCTTTATTTACTCTCTAACTAACTATGACTATGAATCGGCCCATTGGGCTTATTACATAACTAAAGGGGTTAGGGTTGGACCCTCCAGAAGAATACTGGTTGGTTCTGAGATCACATCTTCTGGAGAGGTGTCTTTCCACTTGACAAGGAATTCCTTGATCGTGCGTCTACAGAGATGTCTTTCATAGGTATCGAGGGCCTATTCTGGTTGGAACTAGAGTGAGCCTTCCTCATGCAATTTCGGTAGACTGGTTTTAATTCTGCAATTGTTCCTCACCACTTTCTTGAGGCATGTTACATGGAAGACTAGATGGATTTTTGAAGTTGGTGGCGAGGTCAGTTTGTAGGTGACTGCTCCAATACGCTGAAGTATCTGATAAAGTCCATAGAATTTTGGTGCTAGTTTCTGGAAGCCCCTTCCTTTGAGAGATGTTTTCTTATATGGTTGCAGTCATAGGAATACCTAATCCCCTTCTTGAAATGTGCACATGGAATGATGCTAGTCTATTTGTTGCTTCATTCAATTCTAAGCTTGATGTAGACTATCTTTGAGATGAGCTATGATGGTGTCATGGTTCTGTAAGAGTTGATCAACTGCTTGCACCTTAGAACATCTAGGGATATAAGAAATAAGTGAAGGTGGGAGTTGGTCATACAGTGCCTCATATGGAGTCATCTTGATGGCTTCATGATAGTTATCATTATACCACCATTCAACTAAAGGTAGCCGTTGTACCCATTGATGTTTCTTTTCTGAAGTGAAGCACCTTAGATATGTCTCCAAACATTTGTTGACTACTTCTGTTTGACCATCAGTTTGGGGATGATAGGCAGTACTTAGTTGGAGTTGCGTGCCTTGTAGCTTGAAAATTTCTTGCCAAATTTTTTTCATGAAAGTGGGTCATGATTAGACAAAATGGAAGTCGGCATGCTATGCAGTTTGAAGATCTTGTCCATGAAAGCTTGAGCCACCAAAGTGGGGGTAAATGCGTGGGGTAGAGTGAAAAAATGAGCATATTTAGAAAGTCTATCCACAACCACCATGATGACGGATTTGTTGCCTCACTTTGGGAGACCAGTGATGAAATCCATGGAAACATCCATACAAATAGAGGCAGGGAGTGGAAATGGATGTAAGGTTCCTGGTAACCTGACTGTTTCTCCTTTTCTGCATTGACACAATTCACATTCATCTACAAAAGTAGGAATGCCATTTTTCATGCTAGTCCAAAAGAAAGAATGTTGAGCACCGGCATAAGTTTTCGGAAAGCTTGAATGCCCTGCAGTTAGAGATGAGTGCAACTCTTCCAAAATGTGGGTTTTGAGGGTGGATGTCGGCTATCCTTGTAGTGAAGAATATCATCCTCCAAAGAGTAGTTATCTTAGGAATTAGGACCTTCTCTCAAGTTATTAATAAGTTGGGAGAGAAAGGGCTGTGAGAACCATTCCTTGCGGGCCTCTTCAATCCAATCTGGTACTAGAAGATAGATTGATAGCAGGGTGCTTTCATTCTCAAATTTGCGTGATAAAGCATCAACTACTACATTGTCACACCCTTTCTTGTAAATTATCTCATAATCATATCCCATCATTTTGGTCAGCCGTTTATTTTGTTGTGACGATGATAGATGTTGATTCCAAAAGTATTTTAGGCTTTGATGGTCCATGCAGATTTGGAAATGTTGCCCCAACAAGTATGGTTTCCAAGTGTCTACTGCATGTAAGATGGCCATCATTTCTTTCTCATAGGTAGATTGACCCAAATGTTTTCCACTCAGTTGTTGGTTGGTTAAGGCTAATGGTCAACCTTCCTGCATTAATACAACACCAATACTGGTACCAAAAGCATCACATTAAATAAAAAAAAAATGGTGAAGTCTAGTAGGGCCAACACAAGAGTGTTGCACATGGCCTCTTTGAGAGCCATGAATGCCTGCTAAGTTGCATTAGTTTAGAGAAATAAATTTTTCTTGGGAAGAATATTGAGGGATCTAGCAATGTGACCATAATTGCGGAAAAATTTGCGATAATAGCTAGTGAGACCCAAAAATCCCCTCAAACTCTTCAAGTTTTTTGTTTGGGGCCACTCTTGCATTTCCTGTATCTTTTTTAGATCAACCCTCACTCCTTCATGACCCACAATGTGTCCCAAATACTCGACTTGTTCCATGCCAAAAGAGAACATGGACAATTTGACAAATAATTTGTGATTCTAGAGCAGTTGCAAGATCAGGTCTACATGTTGAAGACGTTTGTCCCAAGTTAGGTTGTAGATGAGAATCTCATCAAAGAAGATGAGGACAAATTTCAGAGATATGGTTTCAGCAAGTGGCTCATGAGGCTTTGAAAAGTAGATGGAGAATTACAGAGATCAAATGACATGACCAAGAATTCATAATGGCCTTCATGAGTTCGAAAGGCTATACTGGGAATGTCTACTTCCTTCATGGTTAGTTTTTGATAGCCAAAGTGAAGATCTAGCTTGGTAAATAATTGAGAACCATGTAGTTCATCAAGAAGAACATAAAAAATTGGAATAGGAAATTTGTCTTTGACAGTGAGCTTGTTGAGGGCCTGAAATTCTAGACACATGTGCCATTCTCCATATAACTTTAGCACCAGGACCACTGGTGATGAATAAGGACTGATGTTGGGGGGAATACCATCGACTTCAAGGAGTTCCTTGATGATTTTTTCAATTTCATTCTTTTGGGCAAAAGGATATCAGTATGGGCACACTTTAGGCAGTTGGGCCCCTGCGACCAAAGGGATGCTATGATCATGTTCACCCCTAGAGGGTGGAAGCTCTTTAGGTTTGTCAAATACATGTTGGTGGCGGTCTAAGACCTATTGCATATCAATATGAATATGAGGAGTAGTAGATTCAATGGTTTAGATGGCATTAAATTAGACGATGATTTTGTGGTGGCCCTTTTTCAAAATATTTTCCATTCGATGTGAGCTGATGATAGTAGGATCACCTGCCTAGAGTCCACGTAATGTATGAATGTGGTCGTTCTAGTTAAATTTCATATATAACTCCTAGAAATCCATTGTGATCGAGCCCAATGTGTGGAGCCATTTAGCGCCCAAGACAATGTCACAAACACCCATTTCAATAGAAAACATGTGGGTCTTTAGGTGGTAGTCTCCCATATGAAGTTTAATATTTTCATAGCGGCATTTACATGTCATGGTGCCCCCATCAGTGATAAGGAATTGGAAATTAGAGACTTCCCACACAAAACAATGAACAACTTCGGTGACCTGCTTATGGATAAAATTATGAGTGTTGTCACTATCAATCAATACCACTACTAGTCAATGTTTAAGAAAGCCTCAGATTTTGAGAGTTTGAGGTGAAGAAATGTCCACCAAAGCATGTAGTGAGATAACTGGCTCATCTGGAGTAGCTATGAGATCATTGTTAGGCTGGTTTTCCTCAATTTTATACTCGGCCCCCCGAAGGGGTGGGGCTTCCTTAGATGAGCTGTTATCAGTAGCACCCATTTGAAAGAATTTTGGTTCCTTGCATTTATGCCCTGGGGAGTATTTGTCATCATAGTAGTAGCATAATCCGTGTTTTTTTCTTTAAGCCATTTCTGCTGGAGACACCTTCATAACCTTAAGTGTTTGGGTAGGACCCTGAGCTTGGGTGGGATGCCCCTTGGCTATGAAATTTGGACACGTGGACTGGGAAAAAATGGTGAGTTCCACCTTGTTGACGTTTTTGTAGGTGTCCATCCACGTAGCTAGGTGGTGCATCTAGACATGGGCTTGGATGGCTTCTTTGAGACCACTGATGAAATAATCCAAGTAGAAGTCATGTTCTAGACTGTTAGTTCTGATGGCCAATGTATCAAAGGCTACAATTTAGTCTTCTATTATGCTTGTCTATCAGAGCTTCGTGAGATGACCCAAAAATTAGATTCCATATCAAAGAGGTCACATAGGGATTTTGAGAACATGTGCCAAGTTATGTTCCTGAGATAACATTTCTGATGCCACTACCACCATTTCCATCTCCCTTGGTCCAAGTAAAGGGTTCCCACACATAGTTTAGTTTGATGTTCGCAGATATCATTAAGGGAGAAATAGTTTTCCATTTGTGATACCAATATTACAAGACTAGAGTCATCAAATTTATACATATCTAGCTTAGTTGGCCGAGGGTGGGAATGTTGGTGATTTTCATGGAAGTGACTGTGATTTCTAGATTCTCCTTCGAGGTGTTCATAAACACTATGCTCCTCCTGATGAGACCCCTGCATCATATTGGTGAGCTGTGAAAGCTGTGAGCTAATTTGGTCCATATTTCTCTTGAAATCATCCAACCTTTGTCCAAGGCTCTCGAGCTTCTCATAGGCCATGACTTGAGATCTGGTACTTACCATACACAAACCTTGGTCCATTAATTAAGGGTAGTCTTCTTGGAAAGAGGCGAGCTTAGGAATCTATTCACGAGGGTCATTTGAAGTCACTCCAGAAAAATTGGGATCGTCGAAAAATTGAGGATACCAAGTGAATGGTACCACTGCAATCAGCTCATCATCCTAAAGCTTATGGGCTAAGTCACTTGCAAGTGTCTTGGGATGGTCTCAAATTTGATTTGCACTACTGAATGTGAGTTTCACGGTGGCAACATAACCTCAACTGTCGGATCTTATTTGTATGGCGACGACAAAACCCCAACTATTGGATCTAATTTTCACTGCGGCGGTAGAACTCCAATTGATGGATCTGATATGGAAGATATGGTAGTGGGTGATCTTGAGATAGCAGAGGGAACTATGGTCACAAAGGAGTGTCAGGTGCTACAGATCGCAATATACACAGGGGTCCAACAATAGTACTCGGCCAAATCTTTCAAGGTGCTAACTAAGGAGGATCGGCCGTACCCTTAGCCATACTACCCAAATACCCTATCATACACATGAGTAATCTCCCTGAGTGTTTTTCTCAGTGTATTGTAGCAACAAGACAGTCGACAAATTATCTAAGGTTAGGTTTCATGTGAGCCTAGTGGGCTTCCGATATAACCAAGGGTATGTGGAAGTGTAGTCTATGCATGGTTCTGTCTAATGCGCTACTACTTACAGGGGTACCCACAGTGGTTACAAGGGAATCCAACAAGCATGACCTCTTATTGCAGTTCTTGCATGCATTCCT
>APFE031290141.1:5735-16957 GCA_000404065.3 Pinus taeda
CCTATACCCCCTCTTAGCCTTCTTTCTCCACTCACTCCATTCATCCAGTCGTTAAATCGTTGCATTATAGTTTAAAAAGGACTGTTTATATGGTTTTCTGACTATACTGATGACTGTTGTTTGGTTTAGTTTTTTTGTTCATGTAGCTGCGGAAACTTGTCAGTTTCCGCAGCCAACATAGGTTTCCGCGACCAGCACAAGATTCCGCAGCTATTTTGTTAAAAGCTGTGCTCCAGGTGTCCTTTGAAGGAACGAGCTACATGGGTAGGCTCCAGATGGCAGGTACATGGAAAGTGTCCCTTCGAATCGGCCAAATCATCCATGAGAGGCCGCGATCAACCAAAGTCAAAGTTGAGGCCAACCAAAGAGTTCAGTGGTGGCACGTCAGTCCCTTG
Organism: Pinus taeda; assembly: GCA_000404065.3. NCBI lineage: Eukaryota > Viridiplantae > Streptophyta > Pinopsida > Pinales > Pinaceae > Pinus > Pinus taeda. The sequence continues at coordinate 6,131 of APFE031290141.1, forward strand.
AAGCAAGGCTTTTATGAAGTGATTGTGGGGACTTCCTAAAGGATATTTTGGAGGGCAGATCTATTAAAGAAGCTTTTGGAGCAGGCTTAATACAACCTATTGAAGACATCTTGTTGAGAAGCTTTAGATGATCTTGGAAACATATTATTGGAGACCGTGATGCATTGTTGAGGTCATCATGAGGTAACCTTGAAGTTTTTGTTTGGGTACCATGAAGAGTTCTGGAGACACCTTCTACGAGTTCAAGGTTGTCATTGATGATGCAACATGGAGACTAAAGTGAAGACTAAGCGAAAATTGACAAGGCTTGTTGAAGAAGACATTGGGAGTTGTGAAGTATAACCAAACACATCTTGAGGTAGTTAAGCTAAGGGTTGGAGGTCAAGTGGTTGGAGCCTCGAAAAGACAAGGTTGGTGCCTTAGAGGATAGGGTTGAAGCCCTAGAGGACTAGAGTCCTCAAGAAAGCAGGTCAGAGCCTAAACCAGATAGAGGGTTGAAGCCCTAGAGGACCAGAGTCCTCAAGAAACTAGGTCGGAGCCTGAACCAGATAGAGGGTTGAAGCCCTTGAGGTTGGTGCCTCAAAATTGGCAAGGTTGGAGCCTTAGAAGTCCAAGTCTATGCTCGGCATATTATAGGTTGTAGCCTGGGAAATTGAAGCTCAATGTCTTTATCTAGGGTTGGAGCCCTACATATATTGTACTTGATTTATTGTAAAGAAGAAATTAATAAAAGTATTTATTCTTATTGTTCATTTTGTGTTCTAAATATAAGTGATCTAATTGGTAAAGTTAACAATTGAAAAGAAATATTGATTCACCCCCCTCTCAGTATTTCGGATAATTGGTATTAGAGCCAGTACCTTCACTCAAAACCTAACAGCTTGAAGGTTGATCCTTAGAACACAAATGACAAATCCAGGGAAGAAAACCTCCAATCCTCCTAAAGATGTCACTTCCTCAATCGTGAAAACTAAAGACAATCAAATTGGGAAGGTTCCATTGTTTAATGGAAACTTTGATGTATGGAATGTAAGAATGAGAAATTTTTTAATGGCTCAAGGCGTTGGAATATGGGAATCGGTGATTACTGATAGCATGATGGACAATGAATCCAAGGAGTACAATACAAGAGCAATGAAGACAATTTTAAATGGGCTACCAAATTCTATAAATGCTAATTTGGAAAAATGTTCGTCGAAAAAAGATATATGGGACAAACTTCATCATCTTCACTCAAAAGGAGCATTGACCATGACCTTTAGTCAAGAAGATGATGGAAAGCAAGAAGGAAATCCAGAATCCATCAAGGAATTTGAAAATAAGAATGATGACATCAAGGCCAAAGAAGACCTAGAAGAAGAAGAAAGCAAAGAAGGCTTTGAAGAATATCTCTTGACTAAACTTATAGCTGTCATGGAAGAGATTAACAATTTGACAAAGGAAAAAGTGGACCTTAAGAAGAAAGCGCAAGATGGTGACCAACATAAGACAAGGAAGGAAGCTAGCATTTTCAAGCTTCAAGTACTAGAAAGAGATGAGGAGCTCACCAAACTTAAGGATGGATTTCATCAAAACAAATGAAAGCATCATGAAGAAGTCATATCCATGACAAATCAATTGGATAAGGCAAAGAAAAGGGAAGAAACTTTGTCAAGCCACCTTGAACAAAGACTCAAGAGATTGAACAAAATTGAAACAGAGATTAGTCAATACAAGGAAGAGGTCTCCTCCCTTAGATCTCAACTAGAAGAAGCAAGGAAACAAGCACAAGGAGTTGAGAAGGCGATGGAAGCTTTGGCATTCATAGAAGGACACGTTGTTGAAGCAGAAAAGGAGAGAAACACCATGATATGCCAACTAGAAGAAAAGGATGATGGCATCACCAAGTTAAGATCTGGAATCACTTTGCTTAAGGCCCAATCATGTGAAGCAACCAAGATGAAGGAAGAAATGGAGATCATTAAATCAAAGAAGGATGAAGAATGCAAGAAAATGAAGGAAGAAATTATCTTTCTTAAAAAGGAAGTTCACTTGCTGAATAAGAACTTGAAAATTTCTTAAACCCTAGATGACATCCTAAGTCATCAAAGGTCTCCCCTCGATAAATCAGGTCTTGGCTATGCAGGTGAATCCTCATGCAAGAATGATAATGCTTCAAACAACAAGGATGTGAGGAAGCCAAGAAGAAATGTTGATGCTCCCAGTTCCAACAAAGGCAAGGAGAAGGTTAAAGACAACAATAGAAGAAATCCTATTCCAAGGAGACTTGCAGATGGTGTCAAGAATACAAAAGTTAATGAATATCATCAAAGAATCCCAAGGCAAAAAGACCTCAAAAGTACATCAAGGAAACCTTCTTCTCCTAGGTACCAAGGTATATTTCTTGGTTATTGCTATTCTTATACAAACTTTGAGCACATGGCAAAATATTGTAGGGCATATCACAAAGATAAATATAATGGTCCCCATCAATCTCTGAGAAGCAATTTTTCAAGAAGAAGTCATGAATTCTTATTCATGAACAACATATAGTGCTTCAAGTGTCATAACATTGGACATATGGCACATGATTGTAACTTGACTTGGGCACCTACTCAAGCTAGAACTATGCCAGAGAAGAAAGTTACATTAGTATGGAGAAAGAAGTAGATTCAATCTAAAAACCTCTTGAACTCTCTATCCAACAACGCATGTTGCTGACCTGATCCTTGATAATCTAAGTATTTGATGGGGAGACTCTATCAGAAAGAAGACCATGCATACTGTTAGGGGGAGCTTATGATGATTAAGCATTCTTGCATAAGCTATTCATGGATGGATCCTATGAGAACCTTGATGAGTCACACTTGAACAATCATCCATTGATAGATCATCTCTCGAGAGTAGCTCCATTGAAGAACATGATCTCTTATCTATCCGATGGATTGTTGTTAAGATGTCTTCCACTTGATCAACTAAGAAGGTAATCTTTCCTGAGTGAGAGGAGGTTGTACAGGCATGACACGCTGGTTCACCACATGAAGAAATGAAAACACATCATGGATCACATTGCCAGAAAGAAGAGCACCATGACAGGGGGAGTAACATACCTATGAAGAACTACTAGTCATGAAGAAAAGGAGCATCTTGACATGGGGAGTTCTTGGGCACCCCATTTTCCATTGATTTCAAAGGGGGAGAGAATGTTTGAAAGGGAAAGAACTTTTCCATCATTGACAAAGGGGGAGATTGTTAATCAAGGTTTTCATTGATGTCAATATGACATTGGTCGAGATGGAAAATATCATTGAGATGCCTAGTTCTAGATGATGATGTCATGACTCTTGTTTGACAAGGATGCCATCAATTAATATGTCAAGCCACTAATGAAAAAGTCTTAAGAAGTGCCAAGTTCCAAATGCCAATCATGTGTCTTATTTGATGATCTAGACCTTAACCCTTGATGACTTATGGAGGACTACACTTGATGAATGACCACACTTGATGAGGTCTTGATAACATCGCTGGAAGACTAGATGATGACGTGGAAGATCTCATTTGATGGTTGGAAGACTACATTGAAACTTTTCCAATGATGTTGTCTATGACATATCACTACACCATTATATGATGACACAGGATGATACAGTCATTGCTAGATACTATCATGATGACATGGATGTCCTACATGATCATATGATAATGAAGAAGCCAAATAATGGAGAAGCCATACTATCCTAAACATTCCTCATGTTGTCCCAAACTTTTTATGCATAAAATTTAAGGACAGTCACAAAGAAAAATTATTTTTGCCACCTTAGAGGCATCTTTTCTCATTTGGACCTAGACCATCTTAAAGAGGATTTTTTCCTTTTTCTAATGAGCCCTTACTTGCCCCGAAACTCCCAGTGGTTGCAAAGAAAATGAACTTTTAAGTTGAAAAATATATATTTTATTGCAAGCCGACCTACACTGACTCATGCAAGTCGGTCTCTTAGTGAAGGGACATGTCCCTTAATTTGGAAGACAAAACAACTATAAATACAAGCCTGAGCTCATTCATTTCATCCCATTTTTCGGTGAAGAAATATCAAAAAAAAAAAAGGGGCTCGGACTTGAAGTGAAGATAAGGAAGAAAAACAGAGGATCTGAATCTAAAGAAGAGAAAATAATTTCGGTGATGATTTGTGGATAAAATAATTCAGGATTCTAATATCTGCTATATGAATTCTGTGGTGATATGCTTCTGCAATATAAATTTTGTATCTCTGTAATGTGAGTCTTGTGATGACGCAATTCTGTGATGCAGTGATACACATTTGTGATGTGATTTCTGTGGTGCAAGTTCAGTAACAATAATAAAATAATATATATATCTATCTGTGGTGATGAGAGTATGATGCAAGTTTCAGAAGGCCAAATTTATGACTAATTGAAGGAATCTCTCACGGACTAAATAGTGCAGAAGTTTGTTTTGAGAACAAGTTTTGTAGGCACCCTTTTTTTGAGCAGAATTGTGGGACCATTTGTGAGCACCTTGTAGTAATAAATTGGGCATAGTTTGGACAAGTTTTTGAGGTAGCCTCTTGAGCATTCTATAAGCATCTTTGGAGCAGTCAAGTGACATCTTTGATATTAGTCTTCAAGCCAAAGTTTCAGGAGTATTCTTCAAGTTTTTGTTTGGAGCATCGTGAAGACATTAAAGCAGATTTTGTAACCTCCTTGAAGTTGATTTCTAGGATAGTCATTTTTGAGTGTTCTTAGAGCATACTTCTTGAAGACATTCTTGTGTATAACTTGGAGTATAATTTAAGAAATCTTTGAAGTATAGTTGGATTCATTTTATAACCATTGAAGCAACACTCTTGAATACATTTGTGAACAGTCTATTGAGGTCCCTTGAAGCAAGGCTTTTATGAGGTGACTGTGGGTAATTCCTAAAGGATATTTTGGAGGGCAAATCTATTAAAGAAGCTTTTGGAGCAGGCTTAATACAACCTATTGAAGACATCTTGTTGAGAAGCTTTCACTGATCTTGGAAACATATTATTGGAGACCATGATGCATTATTGAAGTCATCATGAGGTAACCTTCAATTTTTTGTTTGGGTACCATGAAAAGTTGTGGAGACACCTTCTAAGAGATCAAGGTTGTCATTGATGATGCAACGTGGAGACTAAAGTGAAGACTAAGCGAAAATTGACAAGGCTTGTTGAAGAAGACATTGGGAGTTATGAAGTATAACCAAACACATCTTGTTGTAGTGAAGCTAAGGGTTGGAGCCCAAGAGGTTGGAGCCTTGAAAAGACAAGGTTGGTGCCTTGGAGGATAGGGTTGAAGCCCTAGAGGATCAGATTCCTCAAGAAACCAGGTCAGAGCCTGAACCAAATATAGGGTAGAAGCCCTTGAGGTCAGTGCCTCAAAATTGGCTAGGTTGGAGCCTTAGAAGTCCAAGTCAGTGCTTGGCATATTACAGGTTGGAGCCTGGGATATTGAAGATCGATGTCTTTATCTAGGATTGGAGCCCTACATATATTGTACTTGATTTATTAAAGAAGAAATTAATAAAAAACATTTATTCTTATTGTTCATTTTGTGTTCTAAATATAAGTGATCTAACTGGTAAAGTTAACAATTGAAAAGAAATAATGATTCACCCCCTCTCAGTGTTTCCAACTCTTCCTAAGAAGATTTTATTTCTCTTACTCTCGCTTGCTTTTATTTTTATATTTTATTATTTACTTATTTATATTTCCTATTAATTAATTTATCTATATTATTCTTATTTATACTTTTGTTCGTTTATATATATATATATATATATATATATATATATATATATTATATATATATATATATATATATATATATATATCATCTCATTATTTACTTATTTATTTATTTTATTTTTATATTTTTTAGGTTATATATTTATATATATTTATGTGTTGAAATTGTCATCTTATATTCCTTTTATTTTTTATTCATAATTTTATATTATTCAAAATAAAAATTTGTTATTATTATTTTTTACCACATGGTGAATCGGATACTGCTTGGACTAATCTAAGGGAGACCCAAGATCAACCCTCGTTGCTGCTACTATAACACCAAGAGTATATCCAACAACCTGCAAGCCAAATATACCAAATTCTTATGATTTAGCGAGAGACGAGACTCACAGATAAGGGGAGTCTACTCCTTAAGCTGAGATCATAGCAGGACACTATACTCAATGAGATTTGAATTGCGGTCTCGTGGGCTTCATCCAACGAGACTTACCGTTAAACCACACGTCTCTGTATATAAAAAAAAATATTATTATTATTAAAATTAACGAATTAATTTCTTAGTCCCTTATTTATCAATTTTTTTTGTAAGCTTCGGTAGTTCCTTCTTTTTTTATTTATAAAACAAGTTGTTTCATGTAAAGAAATTTAGTGGCTTCAACTTGCCCAGATGGGAAACCAAGTTTGTTGGCCACCTGAGTCTATTATATGCCATTCGGTAACAAAATTTAACCAGTCTTTCAATCCAAGCTAAATAAAATTCACATCTAGAAACACTATTCAGGTTCCAGACTAACATAAAACACAGGAAAAGAAAATGCTAATCGCTAAAAAACCAAAACTAGAAAATGAGAAAACTACTCCTTTCGATCCTCTTTGTCAGATTCCACAATAGCCGGTGCAGCAGCAGAGTCGCCTGGCGCTGGAGACAACTTCATCAAACGTTGTTGGATCTCATCTAGCTTACTGTCTTGCATAATCAAGATAATTTGCAGGTTTTTCATGTCCTTTTTGATATTGGGCATGCCTTGTGCTATTTCTGCCATCTCCCCTGCCACCTGCTCCAGGGCTTTGGCCAGTAAGCACTTCATAACCCAGTACACGTGCAGGGCTTGTCTATATAGCGCCATCCTGCCTCTGGTGTGCCCTGGGTCGGGGACTATATCCCCCCATTCTTCCATCTCTGGCTCAGAATCTTCTTCCATGATGCTATCCTCCATCCCCTGTATTAACTGACGAATATCAACATTCGTCCCTTCTCTGTATGCGTGAGCGGCTTCATGGACAACCGTCTTGATAGATTTCCTGCCTTTTCTCTGATCTACTAGTGTCGAAGTTGTAGGATCGCTTCTACACGACTGGCTCTGGCGTCCTCTGCCCCCACGACCCCGACCTCTACCCAGGCATGCCATCTTTTCCTTTACTAACTCATGCTTACAATTTTCAACAACAAACGTTAGCTTTCTATGAACTTCTATCTTTCCATCAGCCAGCATGTCTTTGTCGCTTAGCATACCTTCCCCACTCTAACCTCTCCCGTCACTCTGGAGAATCGATGGACTGTCCCCCCCAGACTAAGGTTGGTGGTCAAGCCCTCTACCATCTTGTCCTTCTCATGGATTTCAGCCATGGTTTTCCACGGTTGACCCTTTGCCCTGCTAATACATTCCCTAGGTATGCCTATGCTCTATTTCTCTTGCTGCCTCACAACGTCGTCCTCAGACCCGCCTAGACACAGCCCCTCCCTTGTGAGTCCCAGCTTCCCCCCTCCTCCAACATACTATGCGAGATAGAGTGAATTGCGGGAGGTAAGCCAAAGGAAACATACCCGGAATTGAGCTTGGCCTCAAAAGATCCCATCGCCCGTGCTGACCTGTTCCCATCCTTTCTTCGCTACAAACTGGGTTCTCTTCCTACCCTTGCCACCCACATGAACCCCTTTCCATCTACCCTACATCCCATCCCACTACCGCTGCCATTTCTTCCCACCTCTCCCCCCACACTCCTGCCACTTTGCTTCCTCAACATTCTTGTAGACATGCAAGATGCCACCACATCCGGTTGATCTAGATTGAGGGTAGTAGGTGGCCATCCTGGCTGTCCTCTCCCCTGCGTGGTCCTCCGGCTCGTACACTCCCCTTTCATCACCCAGATCGGGGGCTTATTTATCAATTTTGACTTCGCCTTTGATTATATATATATATTTGTATTTTTTCATTTGTTCATTAATTTATTTTCATTTGATTTTTCCATTTGTTTTAGATTTATTTTTGTTAAGCTTGAGATGCTTTATTCTTTTAATTTTGTCCTCTCTTTATTATCCTAGAATTATTTGATCTTTTCTTTTCATTTTTTAGTTTACTTTTAAAATATAAAAATATATTAATATAATCTAATAAGAATAATAATAATAATTCTTTCCAAAAAAATATTCCTTATTAATAAATATTCTTGGTCAAAAGTAACCATTGTAATCTAGCCGTTAGAATAAACTTCTCTGCATCACACTCTCCTTATTTAATCTGATTCCATGATTTCATTCTCCATCTCGTCTTGAAGATGAATCACACTGGATGGTTCGAAACACGCCGACCAAACATTCCTGATGTGATTTCTATCAAAAGTGTTTTTCAATATTCAAGATATGGATCACAAAAACCTAAATTTGAAAATAAGAGTTAAGAATTTTTAAAGGAAAAAAAGAAAAGAAAATTACCTTTTTCATTGTATTTTTGACTTATCTCCTTATATGTTTCCTCAAATATCAAGTGTGGGAAACCATTGGATGTAGAATTAGATTCTGCTTCCGCATCTAATGAGTTCCCACTTTGCATACTTTTGAAGAGACCCACATTGACAAACACATTTTTTCATGTATTTTCAGTTTTTCTTGGTGTGGGTCCCCTCAAAAGTATGCAGAGTGTGGGAATAATGAAATCTAATCAAAATTTAAATAGAAGAGAAAAGAAAACTTTAAGAGATGGGTGGTATCTAGAAACATTGTTATATCATTACAGCACAACACATTATGCTCATAAAATCACAATGCATAATGAACAATATTACATCATAATGATGAAGTGTATACACCAAATGCAATGATGTAACATTATTCAGTATCCATTATGATGTTATGGTCATAATGTACTATCCTTTAATGATACAATGGTGTCTCTAGATATCAATCATCATCTTGGAGCATTATTTATCTTTCGTTTAATTTATGATTAGTTTTTTTGTCTGTTATCTATTGTTTGATTTTGGTTCCTTGACATCAAAACATGTTCCAACATGGTATTGAAGTTAATGGTTTAAGACCTAGCCTTGTTATTTGCAAATTGTTTTGAGTTAGATCCTTCTGTGGTTGACTTTGGGTTCATCAATTTGTTGTGTGGAACCCTTTTTTAAATAATATCAAATACATCGTAATGTTTTTGAAGATGGATCCCATTGTTTTGAATGGGAAAAAATGTGCCTCTTGGGAACCATATCTGGAAACCCTTCTAAAGATCAAAGGGATATGGCATTATAAGAATACCATTGTTCTAGATCTGAAGGAGAATGAGATAAAGTTTTAGATTTGTGCAACTCTACTAGATGTATAAAGTGGCCATTCCTCTTATTAAACCCAAAAATGTATTGGAGGAACCTGTGCATGAAGGAGAAAGGGATCATGGTGATATGGTTTGATGATTATACATTCACTAAATGTCAACCAAAGTATACATTTTCCCTTTCCCATATAATATGGAAAATTTGATAGATCATACATATGTATACCACATAAATCTACTCAAATTACAAAGACTTGATGATTTTTTTATGCTGCTAGCATACAATGGATTTATAATCTTCCCACTGCCACTTAGAAATTAATATGAGAGTGGTTGGAAGCACATAGATAAACCAATGGCCCCTAAAACACTAGTGAAGTGATGGGATACCACCAAATCATTTGAGGTATTTAGCTAAAGGTAGTAATCGCTTAGAGTTTCAAGTTGTTAGTTAGTAAGGTTGCATGGTCCCAATGAGCATATCATATAGAGAGGAAGACATAACCCATTTCTACAAGAATTGGATCCTTATGCTCTAGGACTTTATGGAAACAAAACTATCTTCAATGAGGTGGAGATCATCTCCAACAACTCGGTCCATGCAATAGATAAGTTCAAGAATCCTGTCCTTGGTTAATGTTTCAAATTATTTATGACCTCCTAACCATTGGATTGTTAAGTATGTTCTTTTAACCCATCCCCTAACATGTCCTTTGGGTTGGATCTAGAATGTATCTTACAAGCAATGTATTTTGTCAAAAATATTTAGAATATGAAGCATATTCACTACTATCCTAGGATTTGTAATGACTTTATTGCCCCTTTATAACCTATGTTAAGAAGGAGTGCCAATAACCACATACATCTGTAGGGAAGAGCTGGTTTAACACCATCGTACCACCCCATGTGGTTCCAATGCATAAGCATAATGAAGAGGTAATGGAGGTCGCAGGTAGAGGTAGAGTGACATACGAGCCATTATTCCTCCCTTTGTTCATGAGATGACATTGCACTCCTGATGAAATTTATGATTGGTACAACCACACTTTTACTCCAATTTTCATATTTTGGGGAGGGAGAGTTATGCAATATCCTTTTGCTTATTCTTCATTTGACTATTGCAAACTCTTAATCGATATAGGTGTATAATGTGTTTTGTCTAGTCTTAGAGTTTATAAGTAATCATTTTAAGGGAGGTAAAATAAGACGAAAAGGAGAATCATTGACTTGGAAAGTGGAAGCAAGAAGGGCATTCCAAGCAAGAAAATCATAATAGGGTAATACACAAAGCTATGGAAGTTGCTACTCCATACAAAAGGAATATCTCACCATTAATCAAGTGGGACATTAAAGAAATTGAAAACAAAATTCAATAGCATAAATAAGAGAAGCATAACTTATATATTAATAAAGAGACTTTACACGAGTCATAGACGGAAGAAGTATCCAAATACATGACACATTTTGAAGTTATTTTATAACATAGATAACTATTTAAAAATTTA
>APFE031290146.1:0-18701 GCA_000404065.3 Pinus taeda
TAATATAGACTCGAAAATATTTTAATGCCTTTACCAAAGCAAGAGCTTGCTTTTCAATAATATTATAATTTAAAGCTGCATCCCTTATGGTTCTGCTGAAAAATGCAATTGGTTTCTCGAGCTGGTCTCTTTTCTGCATTAAGACCGCTGCCATAGTATGCTTCGAGGCAAATGAAAACAAAATGAAATCTTGAGTATAATCGGGGTTGATCAAAAACAGAGCTGAAGAAAGGGCCAACTTTACCAAATTGAAGGACTTAATTGCTTCCTCAGTCCACTTCACTACACTATCTTTCTTTAAGATGTTTGTGATTTCCCTTTAGTGTTCTGCAAGATTGAGCACAAAGCAACATAAAAAATTCATCTTACCATTGAATGATTGGATCTCCTTTTTACTTCGTGGAAAATCAATCTTCAAAATAACTTCCACTCGAGCTGGATCAATGTGGATGCCCTCCTTTGATATAATATGACCGAGAAGCTTGCCTTCATCCATGGAAAACAGACTCTTCTTTGGATTGAGAGATATACCATACTTTCTACACCACTGAAATACAATCTTCAAATGATAAAGGTGCTCTTCATCTGAATTATAAAAAACTATCAAATAATCAAGATAAACAACTAAAAATACATCTTTTTCATTAGCAAATGCAATATCCATTGCTCGCTGAATGGTCGCACCACCATTCTTCAATCCGAAAGGCATCTTAGCATAATGAAAAGCTCCCCACAGAGTGGTGAATGCTGTTTTATCTCTATCATCCTCATGGACTAGAATTTGGTTATAACCCGAATACCCATCAAGTAGCGACATGCGGGATGCTACAACTACTTTTTGAAGTATGTGATCCATCTTGGGAAATGGATAGTTATCTTTCAAAGATACTTTATTCAGATTTCTGAAATCAATACATAATCGAATCTCACCTGTTTTCTTGCGCACAAGCACCAAATTAGAAATCCAATCTGAAAATCTTATGGGGACGATTATACCAGCTTTGTACAATTGATTTACTTCCTTCTCTATTGAGGGTAGCAGCTTTGGATTTATTCTTCTTAGCTTCTGTTGAAATGGCTTTTGATTTGGATTGATTGGAATTATATGCTGAATTATGCTTGTATCATATGCCTTCAAATCTGAATAGTCCCATGCAAATACATCAGTGAATGAAGATAATAAACTGATATACTTTGCTTTTACCTGTGGAGGAAACGCCTTTGATAACTTCACCATTTTAGGATTTTCTGCTGATCCAATGTTTACATCCTCAACTCCTTTCTCAGTTGCCAGCAAGCTCGGTTTTTGAGCTACATCATCTTGATCAAAAAGCTCCTCTAAAGGTATTAGACCTTTAGGAATGACATTGTCCTTTAGTTGCAAAACTTCCATCTGATTGACTTCCATATCTGCTTCATCATCATCATGGTCCCCATCGATAGAAGTGTCTTTGAATTTACCTTCATTTTGCAGAAATTCTTCGATCTCTTTATTATCTTGAAACACCTTCCAATACCTTTGATTATCAAGGACAACCACGTGATGTTTCATATGAATTTCAAACTTATTATTTGAATCTATCAAAATTTTCAAATTATTTGTTGTTGTTGCAAGTGAATCTACAATAACATTCTGATAATTTTCACTTGCTGATAACTAACTCAGAGTCACCATATACTAAAATTATTTTAGCATTTAACTTTCTAGGAATTTTCAAACTAGCAATTAAAGCCTCATTATTTAAACAATCAAAAGCCAATTTATACGAACAAACCCTTACATTACTTGGCACTTTGTTTGGGGAGAAAACAGGGCTTTGTATCCAAATGCCAATTCCAGCACCTTCCCTTCCTACTGCACTATCAAAATCCATGCTCCACAAATCGGCTTCATCCTCTTCCAAATGCTGGAATTATGTTTGCTCTTTTACTTTTCCTTACTATCCATCAATATTTTGCTGTTGTCGGAAGGCTGATTGCTCAACGGGTACTATCAAGTTTTTGTCTTTCTTGCTTTAAGATCTCTCTGAAATTTTCAATGATCTATAGAATGTCTTCTACTTCAGCTAATTGGCTATTTACATCATTAAAACTTTCATAATATAAAAAAAATGATTCTAAATCAGTATGTAAATAGTTGATTGGATGATTTACTAGATTCTCCTTACTAGTGATCATGTACTTTGTCTTTTGCTCCAGTTATAATTTCCTCATCTGGCCGAAGACTGGAATAGTAGCATAGGAGAAATCAAGCTACAATGTCCCTTTAAGTTTTGCTCCCCAAGATCTGGAAAGAAGCATGCCAAATCTAGGAGGAATATTTGCCACAACCATATCCATCAAAACATTTTTTTGCTGGAACCTTATCCAAACTGAACACCAAATATTTAATAAGACCAATGCATCTTACTCTATGAGAATAGAAGGAGTAAAGTTCATGATACTTTCTAGTGATATCCAAAACCAATTTCTCCATGATTGCATTAAGCATGAGATTATGAGAGGCTCCTGAATCAAACATATTGTTGTGCAATATATAGTCATGCACCCTAAGGTTGACGTAAAAAGGAGTTACATGCCCAACTGGTGGTGGTTCCCATACCGAGTTCTTATCTTTATATTTTGTGGAGTGGAAAAATTATACGCTAGTATTTGAATTTGGTTGTTTCAAACAAATGGAAGAGGAACAGGAAAGGAAAGGGTGAGAGATGCCATTGTCAACGCGCAGCTGCACGGACGTACAGAAAGTAACAGAGAATTGGTTGTCAATATTCTGAGGTGCGTGGGAGCCTTTCTACGAAACATAAATAGTATTCATGATAATTTACAGAACTCAACCCAGGTGTCAAGTGTGATTGTTAATCATGGGCTACGTGGATCTTCATTTTATTCGTCGGTTTACTTAGGTCCTCGGATATTACAGAAGTTAACAGAAAATGTTAATTTACGTGATTTAGATGATCCATGGCAAATATATGATCCATTGCAAATACAGAACTTACGGCGGCGCAGAATTAGTATAAGCCATGAAAATGTAAATGATGACTATCTCACCACATCTAGGTTGGCTGAAAATATGATTGTAATTCGATACTTACTGGACTTTCGCCAACCCCACAATATAGTCCAATACTCCACCCAAATGATATGGAATTCCAGATTCAGTTGGCATCAGACGATACAACATCTACAAGAGGGTACATATAACTTCAGTTTCAAACGCGAAATTATGACTATATCGCTGAATTACTCTAGAGAGGAAGCGCTAAGTAGTTGGCCTGCACAAATAGTGGATGGTTTGCCGGACCTTATAATTCCCCCGGACGACGCTGATGAAATGATGTGCGCAATTTGTCACGAGAAGTTTAAAAATGAGGAGCCTGCAAAACAATTGAAATGCAACCACTTTTATCATTCACATTGCATTCTCGCATGGTTTAGTCGTAACATCTCCTGTCCCACATGCAGACATGAGCCTACATTTTCTCCACAACGATGATCACCTCCTAGGGTTCCTCTATTTATTTCATAGAATTTGCATTGTTTATGGATCTATTCATTTTACTTAATTGATGCATGCTGTTGGTTCACACTTTCACGACAAACATGGGTTTCCAGGATTCAGCGATTTATTCCTTTTATTTATTTCATAAAGATTTTACTTCATTGATGTGTTATGTTGGTACATTCTATCCAATATTAACATAGTTTTGCAGCAAATATTGATGGGCTTCCGTTTTCGTAAAAATTCCTTGTAAAGAAATTTCTAGAGCCTTCTATGGACAACTATTTTTTTTATGGAAAAAGTAAGTTTCAAATGAAAAAGTGAGATGTGAAATTACATAGAATTTAAGTGATGTAAAATTACATAGAAATTTAAGTTAAATTTAAATGAGTGGAAAAAAAAACAAATAAATAAAATGAAATATTTTACATTATTGATATTGACATTGTTTAACGGTTTTAAATAATGATTCTATATTGAGGTATACTTGTTTTTTATAATGGTTTTCATTATCCATGGATGAAGAGTTATCACTAAAATCTAAAAGGAGAAGTGGTCAAATAATCTAATATAACCCGACTTAATGACATCCAATAAATCTTTTGAGATAACATAAATCTTTTATGGTCATATTCTTGTCATGGTATGTTTATGCTCAGATTTTATCTTAGTGTCAAGGTAATCAAAGTAGTCAAACAATTGTGATTAAGCTCATAACACTACATTTGTTAATATTGAATATGATTACTTAATCATGAACAAATTTAGTGATTGTTCCTATCACTAATTAATATTTTGGTTTTGGTATGCTTATTAGCTTTACCTTTGTTGATCCATAATTCATTGGAATGCTTATTTGTGTAAGTATTTCCATGGATGTATAGTAAGGAATGTTACCACGTAGCACCTTGTAAGGACCATAGTACTTTGCTGATAATTTATTATCCTTCTTAGCTTGCTTGAGAGACATTTGTTTGTATGATTGTATTCGTAAAAATACCCATTCACCTACATCAAAACTTTTTTCACTCAGATGTTGATCTGGCTATAGTTTCATTCAATTCTGCACCAAAGTGGGGTTATCCTTTAAAAGTTGGAGAACTTGTTGTTGATGCTCGATGTGATCTTTCATTGCTTGAACCTTTTTCTTCTTGATATGTCTTCCTATCTTGGGAGTTTGAGGAGTGGTGATTCTTGCCAATACATTACAAGATATGGTTGGATTCATTTCTTGATGCTAGATGTGATCTTTCACTTATTGAACCTTTTTCTTCTTCATATGTCTTGCTATCTTGAGAGTTTGAAGAGTGGTAATTCTTGCCAATGATTTACAAGATATGGTTAGATTCAGTTCTTCTTTCTATGGGGTTGGTTCATCCTAAGTATCCTTTTCTTTTGATTTTTGTTGATCATTTTCTCCTTGATATTTCACTGGTTGAATTTTATTCTTCTTGATATGTTCTTCTATCTTAATAATATGTTGGATCTTCAGTCCAACAATAGATTCTATGACATCATGATTAACATTACTTTCTTTTTCATCATAAGTTTCCTCTATTACCTTTTCACCATTAGAAGGCCTTTCTTATAGTAGTTTTATCCCACCTTTCTTCAAACTTTCCATTTCTTTCTTCAAATCTTTCATGAATTTTTTCCAATATGATTTCATACCATCAATATAAGCTTCCATGGCATAGATAAAACTATTTATCTTAGCTTTGACATTTTTCAAATCATCCATCCAATTTTGATTATTGGGTGTTTCTAATTTCTTAATTCGAGTCATTCTTTTTCTTGATTTTAAGATCTCTATCTTAAATCTTTTGTGTCTCTGAAAAGTGATGAATGAATGCAATATGCATCTAGTGAGCATGTAAATATACTTTTATTACTCTACCTATAAAGGAGCTACTTGACAGAGCGTTTTGTAGGAGCTTTTATTTTCTCTGAACGCTAAATAGAAGCAAGATTAAATATATTTTTTTCAAAATATTTTACTTTAGACGACCTTTAAAATTAGTGGGATTACCCGTTCTCTTAACCACGAACGGGCACTCAATGGCCACATTAATGCTCTTTCATGGCATATTAAAGGATTTTGTTTAGAAGCTTCACAAATTCTTGATTTGGCCTTTCCTCTTTCATTATTACTCTGTTGAAACAATGTAGAAAACTTTGTCTATTTATAATAGTAAGTTATCAATCTTAATTTTATATTTCCACTATTTTCGCGCATATATATTACATGTTGGAATTTAATTCCAACTGCAAACAATGAACATCTGGACAGAAATCTGATTTCTCGTAGATGTTCTAGCATGTTTGATGCCGCAAAGTCGTTGCAGATATTTTGCACATTAATGTGCATTAAATTCACAAAATTTAATTCCCCTGTAACCACCGACTTGTTTTCACTGAGAAAGTCATCACCACCTCTGCATACAATACGCAGATAAGCGTTACAGGATATTTTTGGTTATTTTATTGTCTAAACTCAGATATTTATTTTCCTATAAATGTAATGAGCAGCAACATAGAAGCAGTGGGTGGCAACAGTGTTAATCTCTCTGCAATACAGCACAGCAGTGCTAAAATGTAATTTCTGTGTTTTTGAGAAAGAATGTGCAGCAGCACGAGCTCACATGAATGAAGCTTTATGCACAACAGTGCTGAGATAGAGTTGCTGAAACACAGTGTTGAGACAGAGTGCTGGAACAGGAGTGCTGAGACAGTAATACTGAGACAGAGTATTTTGCTTATTTGCAATGCACAACAGTGTAGACATAGCAGTGTCAATTTGCAGGCATACACAGATTGAAGTGCCTCTGAAACAGGCATGTTGAAATCCCTCTGTTAAGAGGTAGATGTTATTTGTGTGGAACAGAAGTGTTCCTTGGTGAATCCCTCTGTTAAGAGAAAGATGCTCTTAAGCATAGATTTGTGGAACTGAAGTGTTCCTGCTGTTATCCCTCTATCAAGAGGAAGATGAATTTGTATCAGCTTGTTTACTGTTTATGAATACAGGTTTACTGTTTACAAGTTTACTATTTAGCTTGTTTACTGTTGCTGTTACACCACCTGCATATTGCTCTTACACCAAGCGTCAATTGTCTCACTATAAGTTTATAAGTGATTTTGATGCCAACTTGTTTTAGTTGCTGTAACACCAAATCGTCAATTTTCTTAAAGTGCCTTGTTGTCAAAAACGTGTTGCCGTTACACCAAGTGACTTGACATCACAAATCCCGTTGCTGCCATACCACGATTAGCGTTGCTGCAACACCAAGTCCTGTTGCCGCAACACAGTTTCCAGTAAGCAGTTTTCTGTTTTTTCTGTGTTAACAAAAACAAAGTGTCATTTCCTGTTGCTGCAACACAACGATCAGTGTTGCTGCAACACCGAATCCTGTTGCTGCAACGCCAAATCCTGTTGCTGCAACACCAAGTCCAGAAAACGAAATTTACAGTTTTCTGTGCAGAAACAGAGTATTTTTGTGTTGTCTGTTTGTTAAGGAATTTTGCAGAAAATTCCAACATGGTATCAGAGCTAGTCCAGGCTCTTTGAAGGCGTCAAAGAAGCTGAAGGAAGGTTTCTTGCTGCAACAGCTTCTCCAGCTGAGTGAAGACACAGTCAAGAAAGGATCCAAGGTATTTCTTAGTTATTGTTAAATATACAGCTAGTTATTAGACTGTATTTGAAGCATAGTTTAAAGTGCAAGGAATGGCCAGCGCAAGCACTAGCATGGGTATGTTTAATACTCAACTCCCACTATTAAATGGGGAAAACTATGACTATTGGGCAATAGTTATGAGAGCCCTGTATACCTCACAAGATTTATGGCAATTTGTTGAGGATGGTTTTGAAGAACCAGCAAATAAAAATGAGTTTAATAGCTTAACTCAAGCAGAGAAAGAGTTGTTGAAGAGATATAAGAAGAAGGATGCTTTGGCCCTCTACTTCTTGTATCGAGCAGTGGATGAGAGTGTGTTTCCAAGGATAGCAGCAGCTAAGACATCCAAAGAAGCATGGGAAACTCTCAAGACAGCCTATCAAGGCATGGAGAAAGTAAAGACAGTAAAACCTCAGTTCATTGAGGAGGAAGCTTATGATGAAAGCTTAGAGAAAACAGTGAATGATAAAAACTGTTTGTCTCGTGATGAATATGATGAGGATATGGCTGAAATGCATCCCCAAACAACATCGCCAACACAAGGGCAGCAAGTCGCACCCTTGAGGAGAAGTGAATGTGCTTCTCCAAGCACACCACAAGAAGCAACAAATGAAGGTACGAATTCTTTGTTTTCTTTATCTAGTCATGTTGATGACCCTGTTCATTTCAAAAATGCAGTTGAAGATAGGAAATGGACAAAACCCATCAATGGGAGAAAGGAATTGAAGTTCCTTGAAGATCTGTTTCAAGAATATGGAGTTCGATATGTAACTCTTGCCAAGATGGCTGAGATGGGCTTTACTGCCAACACCCTTGTCAATATGACAGAGGAAGAGATTGAAGATTTGATGAAGACCCTGGTAGAACTCTATTAGATGGATCTTCCTATAGGGAAGAGATATGAAATTACATCTGCCATGAGAACAGAGAAGGAGCAAGTTGCTGATATTTTGACCAAACAATTGGATCAGAAAAGTTTCGAATTTTTGATGAAGTGTCTGGGTATGACTAATAACCCAGCAGTTGAAATTAAGGGGGAGTGTTGGAATTTAATTCCAACTGCAAACAATGAACAGCTAGACAGAAATCTGATTTCCCGTAGATGTTCCAACATGTTCGATGCCGCAAAGTCGTTGCAGATATTTTGCACATTAATGTGCATTAAATTCACAGAATTTAATTCCCCTGTAACCACCGACTTGTTTTCACTGAGAAAGTCATCACCGCCTCTACATTCAATACGCAGATAAGCGTTACAGGATATTTTTGGTTATTTTATTGTTTAAACTCAGATATTTATTTTCCTATAAATGTAATGAGCAGCAGCATAGAAGCAGTGGGTGGCAACAATGTTAATCTCTCTGCAATACAGCACAGCAGTGCTAAAATGTAATTTCTGTGTTTTTGAGAAAGAATGTGCAGCAGCACGAGCTCACATGAATGAAGCTTTATGCACAGCAGTGCTGAGATAGAGTTGCTGAAACACAGTGCTGAGACAGAGTGCTGGAACAGGAGTGCTCAGATAGTAATACTGAGACAGAGTATTTTGCTTATTTGTAATGCACAGCAGTGTAGACATAGCAGTGTCAATTTGCAGGCATACATAGATTGAAGTGCCTTTGAAACAGGCATGTTGAAATCCCTCTGTTAAGAGGTAGATGTTATTTTTGTGGAACAGAAGCGTTCCTTGGTGAATCCCTCTGTTAAGAGGAAGATACTCTTAAGCATAGATTTGTGGAACTCAAGTGTTCCTGCTGTTATCCCTCTGTCAAGAGGAAGAAGAATTTGTATCAGCTTGTTTACTGTTTATGAATACAGGTTTACTGTTTACAAGTTTACTATTTAGCTTGTTTACTGTTGCTGTTACACCACCTGCATATTGCTGTTACACCAAGCGTCAATTGCCTCACTGTAAGTTTATAAGTGATTTTGACGCCAACTTGTTTTAGTTGCTGTAACACCAAAGTGTCAATTTTCTTAAAGTGACTTGTCGTCAAAAACGTGTTGCCGTTACACCGAGTGACTTGACGTCACAAATCGCATTGCTGCAACACCACGATCAGCGTTGCTGCAACACCAAGTCCTGTTGCCGCAACACAGTTTCCAGTAAGCAGTTTTCTGTTTTTTCTGTGTTAACAAAAACAGAGTGTCATTTCCTGTTGCTGCAACACCATGATCAGCGTTGCTGCAACACCGAATCCTGTTGCTGCAACACCGAATCCTGTTGCTGCAACACTGAATCCTTTGCTGCAACACCGAATCCTATTGCTGCAACACCGAATCCTGTTGCTGCAACATCGAATCCTGTTGCTGCAACACCAAGTCCAGAAAACGAAATTTATAGTTTTCTGTGCAGAAACAGAGTATTTTTGTGTTGTCTGTTTGTTAAGGAATTTAGCATAAAATTCCAACATGGTATCAAAGCTAGTCCAGGCTCTTTGAAGGCGTCAAAGAAGCTGAAGGAAGGTTTCTTGCTGCAACAGCTTCTCCAGCAGAGTGAAGACACAGTCAAGAAAGGATCCAAGGTATTTCTCAGTTATTTTTAAATATACAGCAAGTTATTAGACTGTATTTGAAGCATAGTTTAAAGTGCAAGGAATGGACATCGCAAGCACTAGCATGGGTATGTTTAATACTCAACTCCCACTATTAAATGGGCAAACTATGACTATTGGGCAATAGTTATGAGAGCCTTGTTTACCTCACAAGATTTATGGCAATTTGTTGAGGATGGTTTTGAAGAACCAACAGATAAAAATGAGTTTAATATCTTAACTCAGGCAGAGAAAGATCTATTGAAAAGCTATAAGAAGAAGGATGCTTTGGCCCTCTACTTCTTGTATCGAGCAGTGGTTGAGAGTGTGTTTCCAAGGATAGCAGCAGCTAAGACATCCAAAGAAGCATGGGAAACTCTCAAGACAACCTATCAAGGCATGGAGAAAGTAAAGACAGTAAAACCTCAGTTCATTGAGGAGGAAGCTTATGATGAAAGCTTAGAGAAAACAGTGAATGATAAAAACTTTTTGTCTCGTGATGAATATGATGAGGATATGGCTGAAATGCATCCCCAAACAACAGCGCCAACATAAGGGTAGCAAGTCGCACCCTTGAGGAGAAGTGAATGTGCTTCTCCAAGCACACCACAAGAAGCAACAAATGAAGGTACGAATTCTTTATTTGCTTTATCTAGTCATGTTGATGACCCTGTTCATTTCAAAAATGCAGTTGAAGATAGGAAATGGACAAAACCCATCAATGGGAGAAAGGAATTGAAGTTCCTTGAAGATCTGTTTCAAGAATATGGAGTTCGATATGTAACTCTTGCCAAGATGGCTGAGATGGGCTTTACTGCCAACACCCTTGTCAATATGACAGAGGAAGAGATTGAAGATTTGATGAAGACCCTGGTAGAACTCTATTAGATGGATCTTCCTATAGGGAAGAGATATGAAATTACATCTGCCATGAGAACAGAGAAGGAGCAAGTTGCTGATATTTTGACCAAACAATTGGATCAGAAAAGTTTCGAATTTTTGATGAAGTGTCTGGGTATGACTAATAACCCAGCAATTGAAATTAAGGGGGAGTGTTGGAATTTAATTCCAACTGCAAACAATGAACAGTTGGACAGAAATCTGATTTCCCGTAGATGTTCCAGCATGTTCGATGCCGCAAAGTCGTTGCAGATATTTTGCACATTAATGTGCATTAAATTCACAGAATTTAATTCCCCTGTAACCACCGACTTGTTTTCACTGAGAAAGTCATCACCGCCTCTGCATTCAATACGCAGATAAGCGTTACAGGATATTTTTGGTTATTTTATTGTTTAAACTCAGATATTTATTTTCCTATAAATGTAATGAGCAGCAGCATAGAAGCAGTGGGTGGCAACAGTGTTAATCTCTCTGCAATACAGCACAACAGTGCTAAAATGTAATTTCTGTGTTTTTGAGAAAGAATGTGCAGCAGCACGAGCTCACATGAATGAAGCTTTATGCACAACAGTGCTGAGATAGAGTTGCTGAAACACAGTGCTGAGAAAGAGTGCTGGAATAGGAGTGCTGAGACAGTAATACTGAGACAGAGTATTTTGCTTATTTGTAATGCACAACAGTGCAGACATAGCAGTGTCAATTTGCAGGCATACACAGATTGAAGTGCCTCTGAAACAGGCATGTTGAAATCCCTCTGTTAAGAGGTAGATGTTATTTGTGTGGAACAAAAGCGTTCCTCAGTGAATCCCTCTGTTAAGAGGAAGATGCTCTTAAGCATAGATTTGTGGAACTGAAGTGTTCCTGTTGTTATCCCTATGTCAAGAGGAAGACGAATTTGTATCAGCTTGTTTATTGTTTATGAATACAGGTTTACTGTTTACAAGTTTACTATTTAGCTTGTTTACTGTTGCTGTTACACCACCTGCATATTGCTGTTACACTAAGCGTCAATTGTCTCACTGTAAGTTTATAAGTGATTTTGATGCCAACTTGTTTTAGTTGCTGTAACACCAAAGCGTCAATTTTCTTAAAGTGATTTGTTGTAAAAAACGTGTTGCCGTTACACCGAGTGACTTGACGTCGCAAATCGCGTTGCTGCAACACCACGATCAGCGTTGCTGCAACACCAAGTCCTGTTGCCGCAACACAATTTCCACTAAGCAGTTTTCTGTTTTTTCTGTGTTAACAAAAACAGAGTGTCATTTCCTGTTGCTGCAACACCACGATCAGCGTTGCTGCAACACCGAATCCTGTTGCTGCAACACCAAGTCCAGAAAACGAAATTTACAGTTTTCTGTGCAGAAACAGAGTATTTTTGTGTTGTCTGTTTGTTAAGGAATTTAGCAGAAAATTCCAACATTATAGAAGATGCAAGTTTGAGCTTTTCTGAATAGAATTTTTGGAAAATTACATATGTATCACATTGATGAAATTGTCGATCTAACTTATATAGTCCGTGACAATTTAACTCTGGCTTTTTCTTTTTCTAATATGTAGTTTTTCCTCTCTCGAATATTTTGGTTATGTTCCATGGGTATTGTATCAGTAATAGGGGAATACTAAGTCTAATACGAGGTCCAAGAAACTTCCAATGTAACTGATTTTATCTTTAATGAAAGTTAGTAGAGGATAAGTGATGTAGATTTAATCAATTGACACGACGACTGACAATAGACTCTGTCACTACTGTATTTCTTTCCTGGTACCAAAGACAAATAGAAAAAGGTTTCGTTAGCCCCTTTGGTCGCGTGAATCCTGTGTTGATGATTGTGACTAGACTCTAAAATGTTAGCCACAGTCTTATGCCGATAAATAATAAGTTTCTTGAACATAAGTTCCATTAATTCAACAATATTTATGCGAAAGGAAAAAGGAAGACCATTCGTTTTCTTGTATTGAAGAGCCTTTATGCACAGAAATTGGAGTTCGGGGCTAAGAATTAAGAATGAGTATCGTCGATTAATAAGGTATAGATATAATAAAGGAGTTTCTTAACACAACGTGTTTTACGAGCTGTTATTTTCTGTGAATAAGCTAACAAGCATATATGCTTCATGCACCTAATGCCTTAAACAAAAACCATTTATCAAGACACTGCAAGTATTGATATTAAATAAGAAATCTTCTTTTAGCATTGCATACAAAAGTTTTAATGCTTCTCGCATCTGGTCTTTCTTAGATAAGCCCTCAATTAAAGTCGTGCTTGTATCGAAGATCATGCACCTCTTTGTTTTTCACTACATCATCAACCACTCTAGTTGCTTAATGGATAAGAAACCCCACAGTAGGCATAGAAACCGAATGGTTCCCGTTGGTTTAATGCTCTTTATATTTTTTGTAAGTTGCACTTTTCTCTTAAATATTTAATGGTGGATCATAAATTACTTCTTTCAACCCTATAATTCACTCATGTTGTAATAGCGAACCTAACAGTTTGTTGGTCAGGGATATTTGCAATTTTATTCTGAGTTACTTTTGGGAACAACAGAGTTTTTCCTTGAGTTAAATGGCATAAACATGGTGGGTTTTCTCCAAAACATATTTGAGATACATGGATGATGACATTTTCGCTGCTCTCACTATTTTTCACCCAACAAAAGGGCACTATCAAAGGTATATTGTGCACAAATAATTTGAAACAATCATGGTAAATGCTCTTACAAAAGTAATATAATTGACTAGTCATTATTTTGTCTCATGACAAAAAATTTGGGTTATCAATCATGGATTTATTCATCTTACAATGTTAATACACAAAGTCTTAGCACTAAAAATTGTTTTGTTACCTTCACAACATATACATTTGTGAATCTAGTTCATTGCATACTTAGTTTTTTCCAGTATATTTCTAAGTTGTAGAGGCCCCTAAGATGGCAATCTGAAAGGTAAATGGTCTAATCACTCAACACTAACTTGCTAAACACAAAGATGAGCTTGAATTCTGGTAAAAATTCATTTGGGTAAAAATCTTATAATTATTTTCAATGTTGAAGAATTCATAAGTTTAACAACAACCTTCATTTTGGACACCTATTTGGTCAAGCACTTCATGGTATTTCTTTCCCAAGTCTCTCATTTATTTCTTTTGCAAAGGGTCATTCTCAATACTTCCTTTAAATAAGTATTAATAATTACAATAATATATAAGCTTGACTAAATTTTTTTTCCTCCCTAAAAAGAGTTACAATAATATATAGCTAAATTAAAATAATTTTTTTTCTTCTTCTAGCTTTATTTTATCTTTTAAAAAACCTTAAAAATAAATAAATTTAAATGTCCATCAATCTTCCCCAACTGGTATTTACAGCGAGGAAGTATATGATCATGATTAGATTGAAACAAGTACATTATCCGGCTGCCCAGCTTATTAATAGCTCAATAAACTTGTAAATATGCATTACAAGTGAGTAACAATCATTACAAGTCAGTAAATATGCATTAAGCCAGTAACAACCATTTAAATATTTAATAATTAATAATGTGGGTATGTTTAACCACACTTGTAGGCTTTGAAAAAGTAATACTATAACACAATCTTAATCAAGCTACGTGTGATAATATTGGGCTTTGAACCACCTCACGATTTTCTCACTTTTCTACTTCAACCTGCCCAAATTGGGCAACTTGGACCACATTGATGAGCTTCTTGTGACCCTTGAGCCATAGGGAGTTTTCTTACACATACATATGACCCTTGAACCATAGGAAGTTTTCTTACACATACACATTTGGAGATTCCATCCTCAAAGTGAGTTAATTGATTAAGTAAGGTTTATGTCATTCTATTTTGAATGTATGTGTTTTTTGAAACTTCAATTTCACAAAGTCACTACTCTTTTAGTTTCTGAATAAAATAACTAGGCTTGGACTCACTTTTACTCCTATTGATATTATTTCTCTTACTATTGGTGCAAGAATAGCATGAGCAAACATTTCATTGTCCCTTTGCTGAGTCTAAAGGCTAAGATACAATTTGGGTGAGAATATTTTCACTAAGTATAACCTATATATACTCCAGTGGTGATTAAATATGTGTGAACATTAGCCTATATTTGCATGCTTTTAAATATATTTTGTATACTATTTGTGAACAAATGTCATGGGCAAACACTTCATAGTATTTTATGACTACAGAGATATGAAACATTTGAACTTAAACAACATTAGACCTACTACTACAATTTTAGAGCTTGCAGACAAATCTAAAGTTGTACCAGAAGGAAAATTAGAAGATATCATTCTCTTTGGATTCATGGGAGTATCCTGTAGACTTCCTCATTTTGTAGCCAAAAAAAAATTAGGAGGCCATCCTCTAATTTTAGGCAGAGCATAGTTAGCCATTGCAGATACCTTCATTGGATGCAGATCAGGAAGTATGATTATTACACATGAGGATGAAACGAAACATATCACACTTTATCCTCCAGCAAAATCACCGTCTTTATTGTCATGGCTTGATGGACAAGAACAATAGGAAACTAAATATGTTCTTAGAATTAATCAATTCTTTGATTTTAGAGAAGAAGAAGAGAATGAGGATGTCTTGGACCTTTTCATCTCAGAACTAGATATTTTAGAGCGGCTTAGAATAACATAGTATGAAGCTACAAGTAATCTTTTGAATCATTGTTTTCAGGAAAATTGAACAATTCAATCATTGTGAAACTCATTTGCAAATATTTTTCTTGTTAACTCAATTACCGATTCGAAAAGAAAAAGCATTGAGATTTATCCTCGAAAGAATTTGAATATTGGTAATAACTTACAATCATCACAAGAACAAGAGGTAATTGCATTGTTACAAAAATACTCAAAAGCTTTTATCTGGGATTACACAGACATGTAGGGGAATAATCCAAAAACATGTCTACACTAATGATCATATCAAACCAGGAAGCCTCAAAGAAGAATGAATCCCGTGATGAAAGAAATAGTGAAAGAAGAATTGCAAAAATTGTTACAAGTTGGATTCATCTATCCTATTTCTGATAGTCAGTGGGTTTCTCCCTTAGTTGTAATGCCAAAGAAAAATGGGAAGTGGATAATATGTGTAGACTATAGTGAATTGAACAAAGCCACAGTAAAAGATCATTTCTCACTACCATTTATTGACCAAGTACTAGATTCATTAGCTGGGAAGAAGTTATTTTCTTTCCTTGATGGATTTAGTGGGTATAATTAGATTGGGATAGCATTGGAAGACATGGAAAAACCCACATTTACTTTCCCATGGGGAACATATGCATATAATTTTTTTCCTTTTGGGTTATGTAATGCACCTGCTACTTTTCAAAGAGAAGCCCTTGCAATCTTTGTTGATTTAATCCATGAACATGTAGAAGTTTAGGTGGATGATTTCACTGTATATGGAAACACATTTAATGATTTTTGAAAAATATTGAGAAAGTTTTGAAAAGATGCATAGAGACAAATCTATCCATAACTAATGAAAAGTGCTTCATGATGTTAACAGAAGGGATAGTGTTGGGACACCATATTTCTTCATCATGAATTAAGGTGGATCCAACAAAAATATAAGTCATTGTGAATTTAATTCCACCTATAATTGAAAACTAAGTAAGAAGTTTTTTGGGATATGGAGGCTAATATAGGGGATTTATTGAAAATTTCAGTAAAATAGCTCTGCCTCTATTCAAGTTGCAAAAGATGTTGAATTCCAATGGACAAATAATTGTCAAAATGAATTTCAATTATTAAAAGAAAAATTGTGAGTTGCCCCCATTCTTCAAGGACCAAATTGGTCATTACCATTTCATATATCTACTGGTGCATCTGACACAACTATAGGTGCATCACTTAAATAGAAATAAAACCAGTTTAGTTATGCCATATATTTCATAAGCAAAAATTAACACCAACAGAGTTGAACTACATGGTTACAAAAAAATAAATGCTAGCTGTAGTACATGCGATTAATAAATTCAGGCATTACATAATAGGCTATCAAGTATTCATTCACACATATCATTCAGCCATTAGATATTTAATGAATAAAGCAATTACAAATGGCAGAATTACTAGATGGCTATTGCTAATGCAAGAATTTAACATTACAAATCAAGATCGACCAGATAAATATAATCAAGTAGGTGAATTTCTTTCAAGGCTTCACTCACCTCATGATCCAAATCTTATTTCAGATAATTTTCCAGATGAACATCTATTTGCAATAACTGTTAAAACTCCATGGTTTACAGATACAACTAACTATTTATCTTCTGGAATATTACCATCCCACTTTGCAAATAAACAGAAAAGAAAATTAATTAGAGAAAGTGCTAGATATAGTTGGATCAATGGCGACCTCTTTCATACTAGTTTTGATCTGATAATAAGAAAATGCGTTAGGGAAGATGAAATCTTAGATATTTTGGAAGCATGTCAAGACGATCCATATGGTGGTCATTTTGCTAAGTCTGTACTAATCATCCAAGTCCGTACTAATCATCTAATGTTATTACCCAAGTCCGTACTAATAATCCAATCTTAGTTGATTAACTTAGCTTAGTTGTATGCTTTCAATTATACTTAATAATATTCACAATTCATATAAGTGCGCGAACTAAATAAGCAGTACAATTGCAATTGATATCAAACATGTAATAACTAAAGATAGATGCACAAAATTGGGAACAAAACCATTCTTTATTAATCTTTTCTCCGGTTGCAAACTCAACCCCACACTACGCACTCAGTTGCAGGGGTCCATGCACTCAACTGCGAACTCTATTAGGCCTCCGCGTACTCAGCTGCAGAGCCTCTTCCTACTACTATGACCCAAGACACACTTAGATTCTTCTTCTATTCTTCACTATCTCATCCTATCCATTAGATTCCATATTGATGATGATATCTTTACAACTCAGAGCCTCACTCTATTTATACAATCCCATGGTCTGCAGACCATGGGTAGGCCGACATTACATTCAAACTTAAGGTGGACAACCCTATGACTCTAACATACATTTCGCGCCCGCAATTCATGGAGCTTTACAATAATATCACTCAAAACTTGGGCTTTGAGCCCCAAAACATGTTGTGGGGTATTCCATTCCCAACAGCCCCCCAACACAAACATCATGACTCGCCCTCGAGTCAATCTGTTAATGCGACGATCTTGGCATGGAGTTCCTCCAACTATTCTGGAATGGTACTGATGTCCATAGTGCACTGAGCTACTACTTGATGAACTTGTTGCATCCTCTGTCCTAAGACCTCCATGTCTAGATATTCATATAGTTAGATAGTCGGCCCACCCATGTAAGGCTTCAAGCAACTGCCATTTACTTTGCCTAGGAAGGGCTCCCCATTTAGTTTGACTAGCTGGACACACCTCCGTTTTTGACCTCCTTAACCACGTATGGTCCGAGCCAATGCATTATGAATTTTCCCTGAAATTTTTCAAACTTATTTTCATACATCAGCAGTATGCCATTTTCCTTGAAGGTGTGCAACTTGATATGGTAGTTGTACCAGGATGTTTCCTACTGCTTTGGTACATACTGATGAAATATAGCCAAAAACCATTCTTCCTCAATTTCTTCCAATTGTGCAAGCCTTTCCTCCAAAGCTTCGCGATCTGTCATACCTGTGAGTGTTGTTATTCATAGACTAGGTACAATATATTCCATCGGCATGACAACTTCCACACCATAAACTAACCCGAAGGGTGATTGTCCCGTCAAATTCTTGCACATTTTCCTATAAGCCCATAGCATAGTAGGTACGTGCAAGTCCCAATCGGTCCGTTGCATGTGCACACTTTGGTCAATGCAGTCTCCAGTATTTTTTTGAAAGCCTCTACAGTCCCATTGGCTTGTGGGTGGTATGGTGTACTTTTCTGATGATACACCTGGAATTCTTCTCTGAGCACATTGATAGTTTCATTTAGGAAATGTGTTCCATGATCACTCATTAATATTTTCGGATAGCCAAAGTGTGTTAACACATTTTCGAACAAAAACTTCGCAGTTGTACAGTCTTTGACTAATTGCGCTTCTGCCCATC
>APFE031290155.1:0-13636 GCA_000404065.3 Pinus taeda
ATAGGACACACTGGCAAATCAACAAATAGAACTTGAAAATTAAAACCTATAGGAATCTTCGCGAGTGTCAAACTGACAACATGCGTTGACAATGAAAAGTCGCACCCCTCTAACTAGCTTCTTTGTGACATCATCACAAAAGTACACTAGACAATAGCACTGAGCCTATTTCAGAGCCCTTTGCGACTGTGAGGTGATTTAATTGAGGCCAGCAGTGGAAGGTACAACTAATTAGATAGAGAAGACATGACTATCTTTGTGATCTTCATAAAGTAAAAGGTGACGACCCCAAATCAAAGGAAAAATTTAAAAATTGAGCTAAGAAAAGTCTAGACCTATCACTTATGATAGAGGGAAGACTACCAGGAGTAGTCAAACCACCCACAATATGGAGAGTTCTACCCAGAAAGTAAAGGAGACAATAAACAAAGGCTCCTAGTATGGTCGCCAACTTGTGATGCCAGAAAGTTCCCTCTACGAATAGAGGCAACCCCTCTAGCCCTAGAGTGGGTCTAGTCGCAACAAAGACAATATCATAGCAAATTCCCTTAGATAGTTGATGTCATGAAGGTCTACCTTCAAATCCTCATTTGATGAAGTTCTCATTGCGTTGCTCCAACTCTCGTTCTAATCACTTTTGTACCTAAAACAACATACAGATAACAACAACAAACATAATATAATACAACAAAAACGATCTACTTAAAGGGTCAAGGAACTTCAGGTTATCAATATGCAATTTGGACATAAGATATAGGAAATAAAACCGTTTATTTTTATTAACATGAACTAAAGTAAAACTTACAACCATGCCTTGACGTTGTAGGTCTCCTTGAAGGGTCCTTTCAGCGTGTCTCTGCAAGCATTCACTCATGAAGCATCTCCCAAGAGGATGAATAACTCTCTCTCCTACCCAAAAGGAAAAATTATGAGGCTAGAACACTCATAAAATCAAGCCAAATCCACACAAAATTATCCCAGGCTAAGTTACATAAGAGGCTACTTCCAAACTCTAAAAGCTACTCTCTAACTTAAACTTCCACTTGCCACTTAACTTGCTACTAGCAGATCTCAACCATGAAGGAGATATTTATACGGGGAGGAGCCTCCATAAGGGATGGGAGAAAGAGCTTATCCCTTTGGGAGGTTGCACAAAAGGTGGAACAACCATCCCAAAGGAGAGATTCAAGCTTATCTGATCCAACAACCAACTCTAGGACCGTCCATTGACAATTTTATTAAAACAAACTCACCAAAAGTAGCTCGTCATGAGTGAAACACGGGGACAAAGCGATGACGTCACTAGGCTTAGTTCAATATTGGCCATCTTCACAGGTAGAATAACTGATGACCCGTGATGACCCAAAAACATAGGTTAAAAAGGGTCAGCTCCAGGAGTAATGAACTGAGGTATTCTTCCTGATCTGAAAAGGAATACACTAACACATATTTTGGAACATGACACAAAGAAGATGTCAATAACATGGACCGGAAGTGTCTGGGAACAGGGAATGCGGGGTTGGTGACAAAATATTGTGTAACACAAACAGATCATAGATCAATACACCAATGTTCTTGACGTGGTTAAAACCCTCAAAGATGGAAACAGTCCATGGCCTGAGCCAACACGTCCACTTTAGACAATTTATTAATAAAAGAAAGAAAATTTACATAAGCTTCTCTTATGAATGGCCACCCTACAAATAACCCTCCATGATCTTTAAAGAGAGATCATAGACCAATCATGTGTTAAGCCATTGATCAAGTGTTTGTAATACCGACTAGAGAATGAACTATCGGATCACTTCATGTCTAGAACATATCGTGACCGTCAGATTGTAAGTTACAAAAGTACATAGTAAAGAAACACACTTTACCTAACTCTACACTAGACCAAGTTATACTTAACTATTTCCTATGTGTCAGAATATCCTAACAACCCTCATATTGTTTTGAAAAACTTGGCTTCAGAACTTCTGAGGTTTGCTCCTAAAGATCTCTGTAACAACCCTTGTAAAGAAATCATGTAAAAATATATAAGACCAGGGTTGAAGGGACATGTATTCCAAGTTGAATGGTGGGAAACACATCCTAGTATGGGTGTTGATTCAATTTATTGTGGCTAAAGGAATTTGGCAAAGGAAAAAAGGCATTTTTGGCACATTTATTTATGAAAATAATGGAAATTATGAGAAAAGGAAGGTGAAAGTTCATAGGTTACATGTGAGGAGGAAATTGAAGAAAATAGATGCCTCATTGATAAAAAAGGCTTCCAAGAATTAGTTGGCAATATTTTTTTCAGGTTTTGCATTGGATCAAGGAAGGCAAAGAAGGTAAGAGGAAGGAAGGAGAAAGAAAGGAAGTGCAGGATCAAGAAACTACAACAGGATTCTTTACAGGTATCAAATTGCATGTGTGTTTTCCTTGCTATATTTGGCATGAATGGTATTGTATTTTGTTCTTTTTCTATTATGGCATGGATTTTTCTAGGTGTGACAATGTTTTTAGCCTAACCTTTCCATTTCTAGATAGCCATGGTGTGATGGGGTTCCCATGTTTCCGTTGAGCTAAATTTTCGGATGGATTCAAAGTTGAGTGAGATGGATCTCCGAAATGAAAAACACATGGCTTATTGGTACTTGAACCAAATTGTGGATGACGGTTAAACCACTGGCCTAGTAACCCTTGAGCCAGTGTGTGGGTTGGAGTAAATCTAGGATTGTGTGCATTAGTGGGCCTAGAAATCCTTTTAAGTGAATGAAAATATATACAGTAAAGCCAAGAGGTGGATTTCTCTCCGTTGGGCCTATTTGTCCTAGGAAGAGACGTATGGTAAAGCATGGAGACTATGTATCGATATAGGGCCTAGTGATCCTTGGATCTGACCATGGATTACGATAAATCTTGAGAGACAAGGAGGCACTAAAATTACTCACAGTGTAGGTGGAGAACGTTGGTAGCACCCATTCTTGTTTGGTTCTTTTCAGTTGGTTATGATTCCCACATTCATGCCTGGAATATGGCATGGGGGTGATTGGCTGAAGAGAGATTTGGTTTAGGCAATGTATGGTCAGGTGGAACATGGTAGTCCCATCACTGGTTGGTTTCTGCATTCATTAATGAGAAATTTATTCCCTTGGTTTTTCATTTGTAAATTTACTGGCTTATATGTGGATTATATGGCTGATGTATTCATGGTATTTTTTTGTTATTATGTTGGTTATGTATATGTTTTATGAAAGAAGTTAGAAGTTATGTATGGCTCTCATCATGTCTTTACTTGTAAATGAATGAACAATGTATCTACGACCTAGTAGATGATTATGCAGTAAATGATATAAGGGAAAAATGCTTCATAGTGATTCTAAGATAAGTATGAGATACCTATGCTTAAATATTTTTTTTACACCTGTAGATTACATATTCGTGACATGTTTGATGAAATACCTATTGTGGCTAGTAAAGGTTTGGTTAAGGGATTTTCAAGTTTTTTCATTTGCATCATTGTTTCCTTGTTATATATATATTCTGAAGGTGTCATCCAATTTTGGCCTGTGAATTGGGCTTCGGGCCTAAAAAAGTGGCTCAAATCCTGGGGAAGCTGGCACAACACTGAGAAAAATAGTCTCTGGACACTGGCATGCCTTGTCATGAGAGCATCCAAACCTCCTCGATGTTGTCAAACCCATAACATGGGAACGTCGAGAGGTCAAGTGACCTAAAACCTTAGTGGGACCCAGGAATTGGTTACCAGAAGTGTTGGGATGGTTCTTAGGGGTATTGTGGCTGATGTGGACGGTTTGTATGTTGTGTTTCCATTGATTCCATTTCCCTAAGGTAACCTAGGAGGTTGAATCCAATTGTAGTAGCCTCTCATCACATGTTTACTGTTATCACCAAAATAGGTCCCTGATAGGCTGTTGATCAGACTATCTTAGTGTAACTATTTCAAACCAATATTTTAGCTAAGGCTTAGCCTCCTCAGCTTGAGAGGGCTCTCTCAAAGGATTACTGATATTGATTGATGATAATATAGATGGCTGACTCTATCTTGGGTTTGTGTGTTTGTAGGTTGAAAAGATGAAGGCTTGCTACCATTGGGCTATGGAGTCAACAAGTCAATAAATTCAGTGGCAAGGTTTCTTGACATGAAAGCTGAGGCAAATGGGGTTTTCAAACAAAGATAATTCACTCAAGGAAATAGGTCATCACAATAATTCCATTACTAGAGGAAGTCCGAGCATAGGGTTATGAATTTTGAGTAATAGTAATGAAACTTACTGCTAGTAGTTAAAAGATAGTTTACTAACAAAAGGTAGAAGATACAGTCATCTCATTTCTAAAGGAAGTCAAAGAACATGGTTGTGATTCTAAGTAGTAGCAATGAGATCTACTGCAAATGATTCAAAGTAACATATAAATCAAGACAACATTAACCCCATGAGAACTCAGATCTGTTCAGAAAAACCTCTCTGCATTACTGATTATAGTTCATAGCATAAAGCAGCAGCTAGGCCAAAAAGTCTTCAACCCTTTGCTAATTCGACCTCTTTCTCTATATATAGCATTTACAATTCATATTCCATCATCCCTCATCAAGAGAATTCGAATTTGCCATCAGTGACACCTATTGACACTTAAAACTAACTATTAAATGCAAATGACACCTAACTAGTAGTCTTAGAGACCTAATACAACTAGGAGTGTAACTCCTTATCATGATTACAACAACCTTATCTAAGAATTTAAATAATTCTTGAAAAATTTCAACCTCAAGAAGTAGAATTTGATGAATCCTCCTACGTGGTCATCTGACTGCTGAAGACAAACCCTAGAAATTAGGGAACATGTTTCCCTGTTTTTAGGTTTAGGATCCCTGAAAATGGCACGTGGGACAGAGCCTTTATCTCCTCACCCATGACACATTTTTCGAACATTAAAGAGGTTTTTTTAGACCATGATGTCTAGAACAAAAACCTCTCTTGGGTTTTCAAAATACTTCTCTAGCTGTCCAAAATGTGTCTTTGAAAAACAAGTGTAAAACAGAGAAATATGCTTGTGAAAAACTGCACCTACAACAGTTTCATAATGCAAGTTTGGTCCTTCATTTCTCCCATATCATAATGTATTTGAAGAAATTGGAAGAGGGTTTTGTACTTCAGTATCTTAGGAATGAAAACCGCTTTCACTTTTCAGACATGAGTTTTCAACGGCTCAGAAACTCTTCTAGAAGTTGACTAGTAAAAAGAAGAAGACAGTTCGACTGATAATTTGATTGATAAAGTTTGGAGTTCAAAAATGTCTCTCCTCTACTTGTTTTTCCCTTGCTGAATGTTGACAACTTTTAAATGATCCTTTTTAGAGGTTCCCCTTCAAGAAGGTTTGCCTTTGTCTTTCAACATTGGTCCATGAAATCATAATGTGCAGCTACAGCAGTTTCATAGCGCGCTACGAAACTGCTGTGTAATTTTAAAAACACAGCTTGAGGCCGAAAATTCATCTCTCTTGATCTTTCCTTTGCTTGAAATAGCCTTTCCATCTGCCATGAAGTTGTTCAAAATTGATGTGTGATTTCTTTTAGCTAACTTTCTCCTGGTTATTCTTCTTTGTACCGTTTCACCTGTGAATTGTTCTTATATCTTTTCTTTGACCTGACCTTTCCCTTTTTTAGCCTGATGGGTTGTGTCTTGAATTACTAATGGTCTTGTGGGCTCCTTTCTTTCCGTATAATCTTCCATGGAATTCCTGCAACGTGAATATTAAAGAATTCTGCACCATCTCAATTTCGATCACTGCCTCACTTGCAATGGATAAGGAAAGCTGCCTCGCTTGCAATAGATAAGGAAAGCTGCCTCACTTGCAATAGATAAGGAAAGCTGCCTCGCTTGATCTTCAAAGAATTCAAATTGAACACCTGTCAATGTGATCTTCATGCATGAACCCAAACCTAAATCATAACTTTGAATACTTGGCTCTTTTTTGAAACTTGCAACCTAAGCATACCAAGACACCTAACGACTCTAATGATGAGGATGAATGGCTGCATGTGATAGGCATGGTTCAAGGACTGACACATGGTGATGAAAAATTAACGAATTTTGATGGAAAAGACATTTAGACAAGATCTGGCACAAATCCCTAATTTCGTAGTGCAACTAGTGTAAACTCTGTGTTTTGCGCTACAAAATCTCCTAGTTACGAAATTGTCTAGGTGTTTTCGTAGCGCACATAATGTATTTTTGTGAGTTTGAGCTACGAAAACTCCTAGTTGATTTCGAAATGCATGTAACTTTTGAAACAACCTTAAAACATGACACTTTGAATAAATGTGGGACCAATGGTGGGTAAAACAAGATTGTTGACCATATTTAACAAAGGGAACAAGACTCCTAGGACCTAGACACTAAAGCAAACATGGAAAAACTAAACCCGGACTAACACCTAACCTTTACAATGAAACTGATTTGAAAAAAAATTGAAATGTATTCTTAAGTGATAACATTTACCCCGGTTGGCTAGTTACTTGGGTATATGTGGGAGGGGGGTGTTACAGAGTGGTATCGGATCATGGTTCACCCCTTAGAATGGATGGGTTTTGTGTTGATCATGCATTAATGTCAGTTTCATAGGTGTTCCTTATGCTTGTAGTCCATTTTCTTGTTGCATTTGCATGGTTTTATCATGGTTGTAATGATGTTGCCATGTGAAGGTTGATGGTGTTGTTGTGGGATGTGACGTCATGAGTGTATGGGTTATATGCATTGTTATGCATGTTAGTGTCTATATGCATGCATTTTCATGGTTTGGTTATGCATGTATGGTAGGTCAGACCTGCATTTTGAAGTCATTGTATGCAATTAGGTCATAATGATGTTATTGGTATGATATGATGATAATGTGTTAGATGAGATAGTGCAGGAGATGTAGATCATTAAAGTGAAGTTGCAGCATTGGACCTCAAGACAAGAGCATGTCGTCATACAGGTTTGTATGTTGGGCATGTAGGTATGTAGCTTAAGGAATTTTGGATGCATTATGGTTATGTGTATTCCTTTCATTCTATTGATGTTATGGTTACATACATGATAGATGCTAGTTGATTAGTGTAGTCATATGCACATGTGTCAGATAGTCATGAATGATAGTAACCTGTAATTCTATACATTATTGTTGTTGTTTTATGTTAATTAACTTGATGATTATGTTATATGAAATTGATGAATATGTTATATGTTGTTGATGAGCATGTTATACACTAACTTATTGTTGTTATACGTTAGTAACTTAATGATTAGGAGTATTACATTAAGATATTGATGTTATATGTGTCATTCTAATTTGGATTGGTATATGAAAATGGTTAGGGTTATGACATTTAGGTACAAGTTAATATGTTGTGATATTATGGCATACTAATTTCGACTAACTATGCATATGTGATTATTATGTATGAATGATAATCTTTTATGAATTTTTGATGTGAACATGTTAGTTAGTTACTATTATGGATATCATTATCTTATTTTGTTTTAGTTGATATGTTGTGAAGTTATATTGTGCTAATCTAGATTGATTGTGTAGACAAGATACACTGCCCTGAGATACATTAAGGTATGAGCTTTCTTATGTTGTTTACTTTATACTTGAAGCTTTGATTATGTTGTCTATTTGGTGTTTGAGTGTTGGTTGTCTATTATGTCGCCTATTTGTTGTTGAATGTTTGATTAATTGCATGATATGAGTTGCGTCTATAAGATTGCATGAAGGAAT
The DNA here is from genome assembly GCA_000404065.3 of Pinus taeda. NCBI lineage: Eukaryota > Viridiplantae > Streptophyta > Pinopsida > Pinales > Pinaceae > Pinus > Pinus taeda. Next base: position 7,771 of record APFE031290155.1, read on the forward strand.
GATATTGTTTTAAGATGGTTGTACTAATACATATGTGTTGAGGTAGTTGATATGTACTTTAGTGTAATAGGAGACAGTTGTAGCATTATGTATAATGACTATGAGTTGAATATGGATTATGACACGATTGTTAGTCTTGGTAAAGGTTGATTTCATATTGATAGATATGATTGTCTTGATATTTCGAACATGCGGTTGACATGTGTAAATAGTTGCAGGAAAGATGCTTGGTATTACTGTGACAAGGTAACAATTGATGTGTTTATATAACTAACAGTTGGGTGATGTGACAGTACATAGTAAGCCTCAATTGCAACAAGATAAAAAGGTAAAAGAAAGGAATTGGGAAATAATTCATTTGGCTATGTTTGGAAAACATAATTCCAAATGAATGAGTGCTTTACATACCAGAAGTCTTCTTAACCTTGATTTTGTCTGACATTATGTGGATATGAGTTATATTGATGAACACGTACTTAACAGGTACATTAGCTAGTCTCTAGTTACAGGTGGATCTGTCAAGGGAATTGGAGTCCCGTGAGAGATGGTGTGGATGTGTTTAGTTTCAAGAAATGTGCTTGTCACAACAAGGTAAGGTAACCAGAGTATTGTTATGTTTACTTATGCACTGACACTTATGTGTTTATGGAAGTATGATGTAGGGAGTTGCATGGCAAGAGAGGTTGCCATGAAATCTTGGAGAAGGCTCTAGTTGAGCTCTCCTTGGGAACCATGGGATTGAGTCATGTTGTTTGTTGTTATTCTTGTGCTTTTGGTCTTTTGTGATTGTTGCACTTGACTTGCGGTTTTGATTGCATCTGGTGTAGGGCCTTGCCACTTTGTTTGTGGTGTAGTATTATTGTTAGTTTTCCATGGTCTTATTCTTTGCTTCTCAGTCTTGCCTTTATTGTTTTGAGAGCCTTGGGATTTTGTTTGGGAAAGAGAAAGTTAATGGTGCTCGAGGAGAGTTGTGTGGTACACGACAGGTAAGGTAAGACCTGGATAAAGCTTGGTGCGTGTATAAGGTCAGTTGAAGGTAAGAGTATGACAACTAGTTGGATTGGTTGGATCCATTAGTGTAAATGGATTATGGCGAGATAATCATGGGAAAGGTAATGAAGAAAGGTAAGGTGAATGGATTTGAGACATCATATTCCTTGGCTATGTTGGGAACTGTTGTTCTCGATGTTGCGCATGTGTTGCATGCATAAATGGAGTTCTCTTAACCTTGACCTTATGATATCTAGTAATTACGTTGTGATCATGATTATGTTGATGTTTATATGTGTGTACATGTATGTATGTATACATGTATGTCATGCTTGATAGGGTCATCATGGATCATGATTATTTTATGCTAATGTTTATATGTACATATGTATGTATGTATGTCGTTGACTGACTAGATCATTAATATTTTATGTTGATGTTTATATGTATGTATGTGCATGTATGCATATCGTTGTATGAAAGGATCATGATTGTTTATGCTAATTTTTATGTATATGTATGTATGTATCAATGTATCTATGTCATTGTTCCACAACATCATCAATAATTGTTCTTGTGGAGGAATGATTGCTTATGCAGGTGCATGGCATGAAGAGATCTTGGTTCATGAGGAATCAAGTGGGAAGAGTAGCCTAACAAATATTTCAGGTCAGTATCATGTGGATATGAATTGATGTTAGGTGATTATATTATGTCTATGTTTATGTTATGGCGATGTGAATGTTGAGAGACACGTCAACTGAATGAAAACAATGTGATCTGCAACATGTTGGGATGAGCATGGGTGGCGGAGAGACACTGGAAGTGTTACACAAAATTTTGTCACTGTCCCTCTAATCCCCATTCCTTGATCCTGGAGGACCTCTACAGTGAACCCTACATGTTTTCCCTTCATGAAGAAACTCCCATTGTGTCCCTCTTCATGAGTAGAACAATTCCGTTTTGCACCATTTCCCACAAATCTTCTGTTTTTCCTAGTTTACAAGACCGACACTAATAACCTTTGTCCTCCTCGAGCTGATATGCAGGGATTAGCAATGTCCCTAGCACCGATCAAAGTGACTGAGCTTTGTTTCAGTCATGTCGATCCTCTTATGGAAAGCTTTCTAAATAAAGAGCCGAAGCTTCCAGCTCTAGAAGCTTCGTAACGGAAATATGGTAAATGGTTTGGTAGGATGGGGTTGAGGATGTCAATTTGGGCTCCTTTCCCCTATAAGAATGGAACTACCCAAGAGATAAGACCTTCTCTCATGAGAAGAGGATCCATCTCCCATCCATTCATGCTATATAAACCTCCATTTTTCCCAAGCACAAGCTAGTGTTAGTGTTGTAGTGTTAATATTGGTGTGCTAGTGCTAATTAAGTTTGGAGTAAACAACAAGCTATTCATAGTTGTAGCTCTCTAGTTGTTTGAGGGAGAATTTGGTTTAGTGTGAAGCCTAAAGGGAAGAGACTTAAAACTATTATTGTTGAGGCCATCATGGAATGCTAGCAGAAGTGTATAAGAACCTAGTTTTGTTGGAGGAGAACGACAACATCAAGGCAATGGTTGTAATATCTTCTTGATTCAATAGATATGCAACTATTGATTCATTTCCTACATGATGTGTCATCTTACATGTTCATGGATTAATGTTTCTTGACTTGTTAAATAGGTTGAATTACAATTTGTCTATTATCACAGTTGTTGTTTGTTTTTGTTTACTTGTTTCAGGTGTTCGAAGAAGGAAATGAGAGATAGCTGGAGTGAGCAAGCAAGGTCATCATCAAATGGGATAAGCGTACTAAGAGGTAGGACCTCTTAATTGGTTCTAACCTAAGGAAATCTTCCATAGAATGTATCGGTTGTGGCAAGACCCATTATTGGTCTAGAGGAATTGATTGTGTCCTCACTCATAATTTTACTTCACCATAAATTGGCGACCATAATAGGGATCCAATCCTTTTGTTTGTCTTGTTTGAGATTTCATGGTTTTGTGTGAAATTTTCTAGTTCCACTTTTTCCCTTTGGTTCCATCTTTTCTGTTGCTTATTGATCCGAGTTTAAAATTCATAGTAGCAAATTTGGTCCTAGCTTTAAATTTTTTTATTTTTATCTTGGCTCCCTCATTCAGCCTGCATACTTCAATGATAGTTGCACCAATCAACACGATATGTTGAGAAACACTTGCGCAGACCTCCCTCTAGCAGTTATTGTCATTTAGGCAGTCATATCGATGTCTATAAGTGAAAATGAGGGTTTGTCCCCAATCTTGGCCAGTGTCTTTTACTCTCATGATTTCTACCCTGTAAGCCTTTTAGATCATTTTCTCCCTAACTAGAAAGTTGCTTTTCATTTGGTTTTATTTGCTTGTTGATTTCTCATATTTCCACTTGATTTCTTGGGTCATTGGGTGGTTAGTGGCACTAGGTCATCTAGATTGTCATCCATTCAACTGATTGTGGATTCAGTGAGTCGAGTTCTTGGTGCATTTCCTCCTTGCATTTCATTTGTGGTCCTGTTACGGCTTTGACCTCCATTGCACAAGTTTGAAAAGTTTTTGTTTGCTTGTCTAAACATTTCTTTTCCATCATGGATCACATTGCTTGTCTTGTTTTTGGTAAAGTTGGTGTTTCATTACTCTGAAAAAGTTTCTCTTTTCGTGTTTTCATTTGCTTGAAGAGCTAATTGTTTCGAAAACTTTTTCATTGAACTGTCGTATGCAAAAAATTTGTTTCGTCATTTCATGAAAAAGTATGTTATTCTAGTTTGTTGCATTAGTATGCTACGATATTCAGCATCATTAAATACTAGGATTGCATTGGCATTTAAAACAGAAAAGAACTCTTTTTGCCTTTAGAAGGACTGTTAGAAATGTACTTGTCAGGAAATTAGGAATTGGAATGTGTTTTTCATTAGTTTATTTTCTCAAAAAGTGAATTAGTGAAAAATCATTTTTCTTTCAGTTGCTTGGTTATTTTCATTTGATTGTGTGTTTCCTACCCTCTCTAGTGTAGAAAATTCATCGAATTGAAAGGGTCTTGTCTCATTTAGTTGCATTTATGGTTGTTTGAGTCACGTTGCTAAGGCTTGAAAATTGAGATAGAACTCAAGATAAACTTTAAAATGAACTCAACTAACCTAAGGAATCATTGAAAATTAATGCTCACATTTAGTGTTCTAGACTAGAGACGTGTTCTGGCATCTTTAAACCTAGCAACTATCATTCGCTTTGGCATTAGACAACAGTAGTACAGACTTGTGCTCCCTGTACCATCATGTATATAAAGGGAGACCCACTAGGTTTTCAATCCTTTATCCATTGGAAGCCAAGTCTAATGCCTTTTAAACGAGATACACCGAACGCAACATTTAGGGAGATTTCTTTCTTGTACTTCTCGGTTCACTGAGAGGTATTATGTATTTCACAATCACCTCGTAATCCTTTTTCCTAGATTATCCTAAGCAATCATTTTGGTCTTTTTGACTCTTTAAATTTAAAATATCATCAAGCACTTTTCCTTTCAAACTCGTTAACTCTGAAAGTGACTAGATTCATCTTTTATCCTTTTCTCAACTCTTAAAATATGAAAAAGCAAAGTTTTGTTTTAGTGCCTTAAAATTAACTGCCCATAAAATATTCTCGGTTAAAGTTATCTTCCTTAGTGTTTATTTAAAATTCGATTCCAATGGCAACATTCCCACTGTCTACTAGTCAAGGGTTCCCCTCAGATGGGAATCCTAGTCCTTTTCCTTCTTTTGGAAATGCTGGTGCTCCTTATATGGAAACATTGTCCCTCCATGGGTTAACCATTGGTTTACCTATTTGGTTGTTTTCGACCTCAGTGATCCAGAGTGTTCCAACTCTTGTTTGAACATCTCCTTCATTCGAATCACATCAAGATGATTCTAAGGTTGACCCCTCACCTTCTTCTCCCATTTCTTCACCTTCCTCTTCTACCCGGCTGGTGAAAATTTGAAATCTAGTAACTAGGAGGCTAAGAAGAAGAAGACAAAGAAGAAGAAGTCAGATAAGCGAGAGGCCAACTGTACAACTATTACTCCAAATGCACCTCCCATAGACAAACCTTCTGATCCTCCACGGAATGTTAGATTCCCTTGCAAGCTGTGTAAGGGTGACCATCTCATTCGAGGTTGTCCTGGCATTCCCAGAGTCTTAGAGGAATGGTCTCAAAACCTGAACCGACCATCCCTGTCGACCTTTGAAGATCATGTCAATGTTACGCCTTTAGGTAATGATGGTATTAAGAAGGGAAAGATTAGATTCCCTTGTATGTTATGTGAAGGAGAGCATCTTCTTCACCTTTGTCCTCTTATGGGTAAAACTTCCAAAGTTTTGGAAAACCTTACATCTCCTCAACCCTAAATTCTTGTTGGTTATCAGAGGCCTTCTTCTAACCCTCTCCTAGTTAGTAAAGAGTTTGACTTGGATTCATCTCTTGCCCATCCTACTCTTTCTGAGCATGACTCTCTTTTGTCTGGTCCTAACCAACCATTGGTCGAAAAGAGTGTCAACTTGGATCCACCTTCAGTTGTTCACTATGTTCTCAAAGAGAGTAGTGATCATACTGCTCATGTTCTTCTCATCTCCTTAGATTCCCACGAATCAAAGAGTGACCCTCCCATCCCAGTTGTTTAGGAGAGTCCTTCTCCTATTCTTGTACAGCATGGGGGCAATCATATGATACCCCCGCCAAGTAGTTTTGTTGCTTCTTTTGATTGTAGTCAATTGACTGCATTCCGCCTCCCATCTTATGTGCCTTTCTAGATCACAGTACAAGCCTATAATATGTTAGTACATGGCACTATATTAGATGAAGGTGTGTCTGTTAGCATCATGTATTCTACTACTTG